>JACEIK010004270.1:89801-115094 GCA_018107945.1 Datura stramonium
TAAGTCGCATTTGTCGAATGCGATTTATAAGTCGCATTTGTCGAATGCGATTTATAAGTCGCATTTGTCGAATGCGATTTATAAGTCGCATTTGCCTTGCAACGCTCCGACTTGGCGCTTGTCCGGTCTCTCCTCGGGCCCTTTTCTCGCACGTATGGAATTCTAAAACTCTTAACCAACATGCGAATAGGCCAACTAAGTGTAAAGAACTTATGGGGTGTAACAACAAGACCCCAACTAACCCCAATATACTGAAAACTAAAAGACAAACATGATCTGAACATGCCTCGAACCATGAGGACTCACCACTGAGAACTGGTAGCAGAGTTGAGAGCGAACTAGGGGCGATGCTGAACCTGTGAACTGGATCTTGAAAATATGTGGGTCAGTACTTGGAAGGTATTGAGAATGTAAGATATGCGAGACAATGCTTAAAAACATGAAAGTTATAGGAGTGGGGACATCATGATCATAAAAACTGAAATCATAAGTATATTGTAAGGCTCAAGATTTTCCAAAGTATTCGTAAACCTGTCATAGTCATAACATGAGGGAAAATAGTTCATAAAACATAACTTGAGACAAAAGAACATAATCATACATGAATTACAACAATGAGGAACAGTGGGAGATTTCTATAATAGACATACCCCATACGAGCACACATGGAGCCCGACCTGTAAGCCTAGTCGGGAGGCCATCCATACCTTGCCAGGGGTATGAACCATGAAAGACGTGATATCACTCATGAAGACCCCATAGGGTATAGGAGACAGACACTGAGGCGGTCCTAAACATAACCTACAGTGGCACGTAGTTCTGAGATTCGGGGCATAACCTAGGCCCCGAACCTACTTGGTGTTAAGTAATACTCCCAAAACATGCAACGTTCTCATAGAAAAATCCTACATGACATGCATGTCTAGTTAAATCGTGATAATCATAACATGCTTGAGAATTTGTGATACCAGCCATGGAAATGGGGCCCTTGGTTCGGCCAAAATCATAGTTCATGAATCATAAGCGACATGTGGACATTGCCCATAATTTCAATCATACTTGAAATGCTTAAATTTAAGGAAAACATGATCATAATAATGTGAGTAATAGAAAACATGCTTAAAATTCAAAAGTTCATATCATGCTTTAGAATTCACCATAATCATGATTTTCACTAAAACCCCATGATTTAGGCGCATGTGCTTTTAGGGATTAAATCATCAAGTATTGAAGAAGATAAGTGAAAACAACCCAATAATTCAAACCCGTGATTTTATACATACCACAACATGTTCATATCGATTTTTGAGGAAACATGTATTTGGGTTATGACCCGTCAAAAATTGGTAACTTTTAAAATAGAATTAGGGAGAATTTGGGCATAGGTAGGGACTAAACTACCTATCCAAAATCCCACATACCTAGAACTCCTTGATTCCTAACTCCCTTGCAAAGCCCTAGGTGAAAACTTGAAGAACTTGAAGGTGAACACTTGAATCCCTTTCCTCTTCCCTCTCAACTCTTACAAGTATAAAATGAGGTTTATCATGGCTGATTTTCCCTTAAAAGACCCTATCCCATCCTCAAAATGACGTAGTTTAGGTCTTAGGAGTGTAGGAAATTATGAGAAGGCCCTTACTAATTCGCAGGAAATAACTGCCAGGTGACCCTAACGGGTGACCTGACGACTCATCGGGACGGGCAACGACTCGTCGCGTCGCCCGTCAAGTACATTAGAAACCAGGTCGACTGGGCTCGCTACGGGGAACCTAACGATTCTTCCACAGTGACCACGACTCATTACACCCTTTCATCAAGTACACTGCCTTATCTCCACGAGAACCCCATGGGCTTGCTCATGACTCACCTCACGAGTCGTTGGGACTGGCCACGACACATGGGGTCCCATCCGTTAGGTACACTGGTCAAACCTCCAAGGTAACCTTTAACCTCACCCCACAGGGGACCTGACGACTCGTGGTGACTGACCACGAGTTGTTCCCATGCCCGTGGGGACCTCAACTCCTCAGCTCAGTCCAACCTTCCCACGAGCCACTTGACAACTTGTGGGGTCTCCTCACGAGTCGTCTAACGACTTGTTCTGCACTGCTACAACATTTTCTAGATTTTTTCCCATTTGACTTTCGAGTTTGATCCTTGGGTTCCCAGGGTAAAACAGTTCGACCCCAACCTTTAGTTGGGTTCTTTATTGACAACATCCGCTTCATACTTTAGTAAGAGGTGTGGTTTGAGCGTTATCAAAAAGTGGTGTTGTTGCCCCGCAGTACGGCTGAGACTAGGTTATTAGCTTGTATTTGACTTTTTGGTAGTTATTTTCTTAATTACGTCTATTTTGTGTTTTTGATACCCACAGGTTTTTCTTCGGTGAATGTCAAGCACTAGGAGTAGAGAAGATCCCCTTGTTCCACTAAATCCAGAAATTGAGAGAGCACTGCATAGAATGGAGAACCACGAGCAAAGAGAAGCTCGCATAGCTGAAGAAGCTAGGCAAGCTGAGCTAGCTCGGAAAGCTGCACTTCAGCATGTGGAAGATGACAGAGATTAGGTAGTAAATGTTGGTCGATAGGGGAGGGACAACAGAGCTCATAGATTTGCCCCTCAGTTCTTCGATGATGATGATGACCCAAACATTGATGAAGTTGGGTCGAGTGGAGAAATTGTGCCACCGCCACTGCCTGCTGGGGCCAAATTTGACATTACGAGCACCATAATTCAATTTCTAAACATGAAAGGGTTGTTCAGTGGTCACGTAGCGGATGACACCAACCTACACTTAATGAACTTCGTAGGAATATGCAAGGCGTACAGGTTGCCCGGAGTAAGCCAGGATGCAATACAGCTCAGACTCTTCCCTTTTTGTCTATCAGGGGAAGCTACTTTGTGGTTATCGGAGTTGACTAACGACTCCATAACCAACTGGAGGGAGCTCAAACAGGCCTTTTTGGAGAGATTCTTTCCCGCAACCAGGATGTTGTAGCTAAAGGATGAGATCTATAATTTTTGACAGACTAAGACTGAGGCACTTCATGAAACTTGGTTGAGATTCAAATAGAAGTTGACAAAGTGCCCTAACCACAAAATCCCAGATGATAGTTTGTTAGAAAGTTTTTACAGGTCTATGAACAATAGCACCAAAGTTGTAGCAGACACGGTGGCTAGAGGAGCATTGATGAGTCACACCTGGTAGCAAGCTTCCACCATTCTTGATAGGGTGACTAAGACAAATAGGGTCTGACATACGAGGGAGGCTGATACAGTGGCAGGCACATAAACAATTGGTTTGACTGCAGACCAATGAAGAAAAGAAGAAAAGCGCGACCAGGAGTTGGCTCATATGCGCACATCATTGGACTTGCTGACAAAGCACATTATGGGAGCTGGAGCCAAACAGGTCAATGCAGTGGGAACTCAAGGTAGGGAGCAAGGAGCTAATCACTCTGATTCTAAGGAAGAGGCAAACTTCCTGGATAGCTAGGTGGCGGGTTTCGAAACCAACACCCAAGCGTCTGGACAAGATAATTTGCACCAAGGTTTTGGAAATCAAGGTCGGAACCAGTATAGAGACAACTACAAGAGAGACGGGTTCAGAGATAGGAGTCAGGGTCGTGAGCGCGAAGGAGATTGGAAACGAAATGATGGATACCGCAATGACCGGGCTTGATTCTATGTGCCTCCCAACACACGAGAAGGGGAGGATAGTCAATCAAAGTCGGAGAGCATGATGGTTGAGATGTTGAAGAAGGTGAGGTCCACTAATGATTAGCTGAAGGAGATCACAGGTGACTTATCAAGTATGGGTCAGAAAGTGGAATCTCATGCTACCGTCATCAAGAAGATCGAACATCAACTTTGGTGATTGTCAGCATCAATGAACCCTATACAAAAGGGTACACTGCCTAGCAACACTGTCCAAAATCCAAAAAATGATGCACATTGTATGGTAGTGATGACTAGGAGTGGTACAACCACAGTTGACCCCCGTTTTCGGTTGAAGTTGAACAGATGAAAGAGAGCATAAAGGAGGAAGATGATGCAAGTGCTAAGAGAGAGAATGGTGAGTTGCAAAAGGCCCCGAGAGGTAAGAAGGAACCTGACATGGATCAAGGGGCAACCCAAGTACCTAAAGTTATCCCACGACCACCATCACCATTCCCCCAAAGGATGAAAGAGAAGACGGAGAATGGTAAGTTCCATAAATTCCTTTCAATGCTTAAGCAACTATCTGTGAACATACCATTGGTCGAAGCATTAGAGAAGATGTCAGGATATGTAAAATTTATGAAGGACCTGGTGACTAAGAAGAGATTTGTGAGCTATGAGCCTGTTGACAACGTGCATCACTGTAGTTCCAGAGCTACAAGGGTCCTAGCGCAGAAAAAGGAAGACCTAGGTGACTTCACTATACCATATATGATTGGCAATGTCAAGTTCGCAAGGACACTCTGTGATCTGTGAGCTAGCATTAATTTGATGCCCTTGGCCGTATTCAAGAAATTAGGATTGGGAGCCACCACACCGACCAACATGCGGGTACTGATGACCAACAGAACAGTTAAGAAGTCGGTGGGCATCCTAATCAATGTGCTTGTAAAGGTAGACTAATTTATATTCCCAGCAGACTTCGTGATCTTGGATTGTGAGGTTGATGATGAGGTCCCCATCATTTTGGGGCGACCATTCCTTGCAACCGGGAGAGCTCTAGTAGATGTGGAGGCTGTCCTGCTGAAGTTTAGATTAAATCAAGAAGAGGTCACATTCAACATTTGTAGGACAATGAAGCAACCCAAGGAATTTAGTGTGATCTCAACACTGGAGGATGAGTATGAATCACTTGACGAATTCTCAGTAGTCAAGAGATTTGCGTCGTGCAGCGACATTAAATCAGGCGCTTCTTGAGAGGCAACCCAAGTGGCAGTTTGGTGAATTCTTAGTAACCAGGCTACCTATATCGTGCCGCGACGTTAAATCAAGCGCTTCTTGGGAGGCAACCCAAGTTATTGAACTAATGTGTGCTCAGTGTGCAGCGAAATTAAAAACAAGAGGCTAAGACATCAGCTGCTACGGCCCTCAGTACAACCCATGATGAGATCCTACGAGCCGTAGCAGCAGTTGTGGGAAGGTTCAGATAAAAAATGACTCCAAGCTCCAACCTACAATTCATCCTACGAATCGTACCTCAGTGATATGAGTCGTAGGATTTATTCATAGGTCGCCAGGTAAGTTTTATTTAACAGGGGCATGAGCGTGCCTCCGACGTCCCTCGCACTAGGCCGNATAGATGGACTGAATTCGGACATCACATATATATATATCATATCATAAAACAAACTTGCACGCATGAATAGAACATGAAAAACTAAATAGAGGTTTAGGGAAAAAATTTATACCTCAAATTGAAACTGTGCCGGTAGAGAACAAATGGGGGTATTTAGCCATCATACCCGCTTCGGCCTCCCACGTGGCTCCCTCAACATGCTGATTTCTCCATAACACCTTTACTAACGCTACTTCCTTGTTCCTCAGCCTCCGAACCTGACGGTCTAAGATTTCAACGGGAATTTCCTCATAGTTGAGGCTATCCTTCACACAAACATTTTCCACTGGAACCACTAAGGCTGGATCTCCCAAGCACTTTTTCAAGAGCAATACGTGAAACACGGGATGAACTGAAGCCATCTCTGAAGGTAGCTCTAATTCATAGGATACTTTACCCACTCATCTCACAATCCAGTATGGGCCAATATAGCAGGGGTTGAGTTTCCCTTTCCTTCCAAATCTCATCACTCCCTTCATGAGAGATATCTTCAGAAATACCCAATTGTCGACCTCGAACTCAAGCTCCCTTCTCCTCACATCTGCATAAGACTTTTTGCGACTTTGAGCCATTTTCAGCCTTTCTCTTATCAACTAAACTTTCTCCATAGCTTCATGGACTGAATCCGATCCCACTAATGAAGCCTCACCAACTTCAAACCACCTAATGGGCGATCTACACCGTTGCCCGTAAAGAGCCTCGAACAGTGCCATTTGTATGCTGGAGTGATAGCTGTTGTTGTAGGCGAACTCAACAAGAGGTAAATGCTCGTCCCAACTACCCTTGAAGTCAATAACACAGGCTCTCAACATGTCCTCAAGAGTCTGGAGAGTCCGCTCCGCCTGCCCATCTGTCTGCGGATTAAATGTCGTGCTAAGCTTGACCTGGGTACCAAGTCCCTTATGAAAAGATCTCCAGAACTGAGAGGTGAACTGAGTACCTCAGTCTGATATAATGGACAAGGGCACCCCGTGCAATCTAAACAGCTCTCGAATTTACAACTTAGCATAATCTTTCACTGAATCGGTGGTTTTGACCGATAAGAAATGAGCAGCCTTGGTTAACTTGTCGACCACAACCCAAATGGAGTCATACTGCCTACGAGTGCGGGGTAAATCGGTTACAAAGTCCATGTTGATTTCTTCCCACTTCCACGTAGGAATGCTGATATATTAGAGTACACCCCCCGGTCTCTGATGCTCGACTTTTACATGTTGGTGATTCAGGCACTTGGCTACGAATTCCGCAATATCCCTTTTCATGCCATTCCACCGTAGATTTCCCGCAAGGCATGATTTATTTTGGTGGCACCTGGATGGATAGAATATATGGATCAGTGAGCCTCATGCAACATTCGACTCCTCAAATCCCCCACGTTCGGAACACATAAGCGACCCTGGTACCGAAGCACTCCATCTCCCTCTTTGGAGAAGACTTCTACTTTCTGACTTTTAACAGCTTTTTTCAACTTTACCAATGTTGGATCTTCATCTTGTTTAGCCTTCACCTCCGCTACCAAGGACAATTCTGACCCATTCTTGACTACTACCTCACCATCGGTCGAACCAACTAACCTAACTCCCAACCGTGCAAGTCGATGTACCTCCTTTACCAGCTCCTTCTTGTCTTCACGCACATGTGACACACTTTTCATAGAAAGTCTACTAAGAGTGTCTTTTACCACGTTGGCCTTGCCTGGGTGATAAAGGACACTCATATCATAGTCCTTAAGTAGCTCCAACCACCTCCGTTATCGAAGGTTCAATTCCTTCTATGTGAACACATATTTTAAGATCTTGTGGTCTGTGAATACATCTACATGAACCCCATACAAGTAGTGTCTCCATATCTTCAAAGCAAATACCACCGCAGCCAACTCAAGATCGTGGGTCAGGTAATTTTTCTCGTGAATATTTAGCTGTCCGGAAGCATATGCTACGACTTTCCCGTGCTGCATCAATACACATTCCAGCTCGACCCTCAAAGCATCACAATATACAACGAAGCCATAGGTACCCTCCGGTAAAATCAACATTAATGTTGAAGTGAGCCTGGCCCTTCAATTCATGAAAGCTCCTCTCACAAGCCTCCAACCACTAGAACTTCACTTTTTTCTGAGTCAATCTAGTCAGTGGGGATGCAATGGATGAGAAACCTTCCACGAACCTCCGATAGTAACCCGCTAAGCCCAAAAAGATTCTGATCTCCGAAGGGTTTACCGGTCTGGGCCAGTTCTTTACTGCCTCTATTTTTTGGGAGTCCACCTTTATACCTTCGCTTGACACTACATGATCCAAGAATGCAACTGATTCCAGCCAGAATTCACATTTGCTTAACTTGGCGTATAGCTAGTTGTCCTTAAGGGTCTGGAGTGCTACCCTCAAGTGTGCAGCATGTTCCTCCTCGCTCCGGGAGTATATTAATATGTCGTCAATGAAAACAATCTCGAACATATCCAAATATGCCTTGAATACCCAGTTCATCAGTTCCATAAAAGTTGCAGGGGCATTGGTCAGTCCAAAAGACACAACAACGAATTGAAAATGGCCATACCGGGTCTTGAAAGCAGTCTTTGGGATGTCGTTCTCCTGAACCCTGAGCTGATGATACCCAGACCTGAGATATATCTTGGAGAAATATTTGGCACCCTGAAGCTTATCGAATAGTTCATCGATCCTAAGTAAAGGATATTTGTTCTTGACGGTGACCTTGTTCAACTGTCTATAGTCAATACACATCCGAAGGGAACCATCTTTCTTCTAGATAAAAAACACTGGGGCACCCCATGGAGATTTACTCGGCCTGATGAAACCCTTATCTAGCAAATCCTTCAACTGCTCCTTCAACTCTTTTAGCTCGGCAGCAGCCACTCAGTAAGGAGGAATTGATATGGGTTACGTGTCGGGCAAGAGGTCAATTTCAAAATAAATCTCCCTCTCGGGAGGAACACCTGGTAGGTCATCTGGAAAAACCTCGGGATACTCATAATACTGTAATGGGGCAACCTCTATATACCTGTCTCGCTATGACTGAATCACCAACTGGAGTAGATACAGAGAATGTTTCGGACAAGATTTCGGGACTGATTCCAAAGTTAATAGCAATGTAAGGTGTCACAAAAGATAGTGTAGCTCCCGGATCTAACAAAGCATAAGCGTCAATATGAAAGAATTGTAACATACCCGTAACCACATTGGGAGAAGCCTCCTGCTCCTAACGAGAGCCAAGTGCATAAAACCAGTTCTGGTGTTGGCCGCTGACTGAACCAGTCAAAGCATCCTGCTAAGTCTGACGTGCCATTGGAACTGCTGAAGTGCGGGCTCCACTACCCCCTGACCTAGCTGTGGGGAAATCCCTGAGTCTGTGTCCAGATTTGCCACACCCGAAACAAGCATCTGAGCCCACCAAACATTTCCCTGGATGATTTTTGCCACAATTAGCACAAGATGGGAACGTGCGCTCTGTGTGCATGCTATTCTGACTCCTCTAACCTGAGGCCCTGCTCCTCTGACCGTCTCAAAGCCTGGATGGGGTACTGGCTGAAGATGGTGCTGGTGTAATGGACCTGTGCTGGGACTGTTGGTGCGGTCCACCCCCTCGCCTGTGCAGGGAGAACTTGTGGCTATCAGTTCTGGCCCTCTCTCTGCCTCATATGAGCTACTTGCATCTGCTGGGCATAGAGGAGTATCCGTGGGTAGTCCATATCCTGATGAAGCATGGCTGTTCTGCAATCCTTATCCAGATACACAGCTACTCCCTGCACGAATCTGCTCACCCGCGCCCTCTTGTCCATCACTAACTCCGGGGCATACTTTGAAAGGCGAGTGAACTCAAGTGAATATTCTAACACCGTCATCTCAAACTCGGTTTCTTTCAATTTCCTCATCTCCCAAGGGAAGAACCTGTCGAGGAAGGTCATGTGAAATTTATCCTAGCTGATAGGGCCTGCTCCCGCTGCCCTGCTGTCCCTCCATTGATTGAACCAAATGTAAGCAACCTCTTATAGCTGATATGAGGCCAAGTCCACACACTCCTCATTTGTCAACCCCATCACCTGAGTGACCTTCAAGATACCCTCAATGAACTCGTGTGGATCCTCGTCCACCTTTGCCCCAGTGAACTCGGGAGGGTTCATCCTTAGAAAGTACCTAATCCGGGATGCAGCTGCATTTCTGTCCTGAGGAACATGCGTAACGTCCTGCTAGTTGACCTGAGCGGTCAAGGCCTGCGCCAACATTTGAACCGCCACCCCAAACTCGGCGTGAGTGGCTGGCTCAGTTTTCTGGGGCTCTTGAACAGGTGGGGCTTGCTGACGCCCGTCGTCATTGCCCTCCCCGCGACCTTCAACATTCCTGTTCCTCCTGCCAATTATCCTTTTAGGAGCCATAATTTACTGCAATGGCAAATAGCATGAATTAGAAGGATAGAGAGGTCATCGAACGACATAGATAATCAAACAAGGGAATATTTCCTAAAATGTTTAGTAGCCTCTTCGTCATAAGTGTGGCGCGCTTCACACCCATGAAAAAGACTCTACCTAATGCGGCTTTCAGACTTCCTAGGACACATCTAAACCTATTGCTCTGATACCAAGTTTTTCATGACCTGTGAGTACACCTGGATCGTAGACACGGGACAAGGAGCCCCGAAAGACTCCAAGTCAACCCATGGCATGAACATATAACTAATTCATTCATATAAGGCAGAAAACTTAACTTAATAATCATGAATTAACTGAAAATCATAACATGAGAGGTTGGGGAACAACCAAAACACAATATGAACAGTAATGACACAACACTACACATAAGTATGAAAGCCTCTACATAAGATAGACGGGTTGAAGGGACAGGACCCCAACTAACCCAAACATTCTGAAAGAAAAAAAAACATAAGATAAGTAAATAGGTCTGAACATGAAGCCCTCGAATCATGAGGACTCACCACTGAAGACTGAGCGGAACTGAGCGCAAGCCAGGGACGATGCTGAACCTGCAAACTGGATCCTGAAAATTTGTGGGTCAGTACATGGAAGGTAGTAAGTATGTAAGGTATACAAAAACAATACTTTAAAACATAAAAGTTATAGGAGTGGGGGCATCATTATCATGAGACTGAAATCGTACGTATATCGTAAGGCTCAAGATTTTCAAAGTATTCATAAACCTGTCATAGTCATAACACTTGAGAGAGGATTTCATAAAACATAACTTGAGCCAAAGAACATAATCATGCATGCATTAAGAGTCATGAGGAATAATGGGAGATTTCTGTAACCGACATACTCCACATGAGCACACATGGAGCCCGACCTGTAAACCTAGTCGGGAGGTTGTCCATATCTTGCCAAGGATATGAACCATGAAAGGTGATATCACTCATGAAGGCCCCGTAGGGCATAGGGACAGTCACTGAGGAGGTCCCAACCATAACCTACAGTGTCACATAGTTTTGAGATTCGAGGCGTAACCCAGGCCCCGAACCTACTCGGTATTAAGTACTACTCCCAAAACATGCAACATGCTCATAGAAATTCATACATGACATGCGCGGCTTGTCAAATCGTAACAAATCATACATGCCTAAAAATTTATAATTTTATCTATGGAATAGGGCCCGTGAGTCGGCAAAAATCATAGTCCATAAGACTCAAGCTACATGTGGGATTTTCCCATAATTTTAATCATACTTGAAATGCTTAAATTTATACGGGACATGATCATCATAACATGAGAAATAGAGAACTTGAAGACATGCTTTATATTCAAAAATTTATATCGTGTTTGCAGAATCATCATGAACATGAATATTACAAAAAAAATCCTTCATAGTTGGGCATCCATACTTTTGGAGTCTTAAATCATGAAATATAAAATATACAAGTAAAATTAGCCCAAATACTTCAAAACCCGCAATTTAAACATACTACCACAAGCTCATATAAACTTTTGAGGAATCATGCAAACGGGGTTAAGACCCATAAGAATTTAGCAAATTTAACATAGGAAATGGGAAGAATCGGCATGGGTAGGGACTAAACTACCTATTCAAACCCCACATACCTGGAAATTTCGAGACTCTTAACTCCCTTGAAAACCCTAGGTAGAATCTTGAAGAACTTGAAGGTGAACACTTGAATTCCCTTTCCTCCTTCCTCTCTACACTTACAAGTATCAAATGAGGATTATCATGGTTGATTTCCCTTTAAAAGACCCTGTCCCAACCTCAAAACAATGTAGTTTAGGTCTTAGGAGTGTAGGAATTTACGAGGAGGCCCTTACTAATTCGCAGGAAATAACTGTCAGGTGACCTTAACGGATGACCTGACGGGGCAATGAATCGTCGAGTCCTTTTGTCAAGTCCACTGGAAATTTTCCCTTGGCTCTTAACGGAGGACATGACGACTCGTCCCCCGGTGACACGACTCATTTCAAGCTTTCATTGAGTACACTGGATCACCCTCGAAATTCTTTTCTAGGACCTCCCCACGACTAACATGACGACTCGTGGTGGCTAACCATGAGATCGTTACATCACCCGTGGGGACCTCGAGTCCCTTCACCAACACAGGCCTTCACATGAGTCACTTAACGACTCGTGGGGCTCCCTGACGAGTCTTCCTACACTGCTGCAACATTTTTCATATTTTTCTCTCATTTGACTCCCGGGTCTAATCCTTGGGTTCCCGGGGTATAACATCTCCCACTCAGCTTCAATCAATACTTGAAAGTACAAATGAACCATTTATCCATACAAATGAATCTTAGAATGAAAGGCACCTTTCCAAGTGACAGTTTGTTGAATAGAAAGAAAGATAGCCACTACATGGCAATAGTCACAAGGAGTGGGAAGATAGTTACAAACGTGGATGATAAACCCAAGGTGGATGTTGGTTCAAAGACAAATGATGAAGAGTTGAAAGATGGGGTTCCAAGTGCACCTATTATTGTTGATGATGACAAGTTGGTAGAGGAGGAAGAGGTTGATACTCCTCCTCAAAGTATGAATGTTGACAAAGAGGGCGAGAGACCCCAAGTGCTAAAGGCCAAGAACCTAAAGGTCCACCTCCTTACCCTCAGCGGCTGATCAAAAACAAAGAGCATAACCAATTCAAAATATTCATTGACATGTTTGGCAAGTTATCCGTAAACATTCCGCTAGTTGATTCTTTGCTCAAAATACCTGGATATACCAATTTTATGAAGGAGCTTTTGAAGAAGAAAAGTGTTGTTGATGTGGACACAGTAGAGGTGTCACATCACTGTAGTGAGGTTATGGATAGCAACCTTTCTCCAAAGAGAGATGATCCTGAAGCATTCACCATTCCTTGCACCATCGGGGTGCACTTATTCAATAAGGCCCTATGTGACCTGGGGCGAGCATCAACTTGATGCCCCTCGTGATCTTTAAAAAGTTAGGATTAGGAAACCCCAAGTCTACCACTATAAGGTTGCTCATGGAAGATCGATCTATTAAGGGCCCCATCGAGATATTTATTGATGGGCTGGTTAATGTGAAAGGGTTCATCGTTCCAGTGGACTTCGTTGTGTTGGATTGTGATGTGGATCTTGAAGTTCCTATTATTTCAGGGGGCCCATTCATGGCCACAGGGCATGCTCTAGTGGATATTGAGCTAGGTGAGCTCAAATTCCAAGAGGTGGTGATGAGGTCATATTCAATGTGTGCTAGCCAATGAAACCACTAGAGGAGGGTAAGCTGGTGGATATGATTTGTGATAGAGATGAGTCGGTGGATTTCCTTTATAAGGAGGTTGAACTATGAATGATTGTTAAATTGTGAGATGAAATTGTCATGTCGAAATGTTAAATCAAGCATTTCTTGGGAGGCAACCCAAGTGTTCTTAAATTCCTATTTACTTCACTTTTTTGTTTTTTTTGTTGTTTTTGTTGATGTAGGATGTTGGATTGTGGAAATAGTTAAAGGAAGTAGAGTGTGGGTGTATGTGTTGGAATTGTGAAATACAAGTCCCAACTTGTAAAGCTCAAGTCACGGGCAAACAGGGTCTAGAAGGCTTGGGAAAAGATGAGCACCTGTGCCGTATCTGCAAACCGCAGTTAGGGACTTGTGGTACACAGTTGTAGCGCAGATCAGAGGTAGAATATTTGGCACAAAATCATCAAAAATGGGAAATCTACGTTGCACATGCAAAACACAGATGATGACTTGCGGCATGCATATGCAACGCAGGTCCCAAGCAATGCACTGGAAAGTGTGAGGCACACCTGCATTAGACTTGCAGTTCCTAGATCCCTATCTGTGAGCGCAAGTCCAACGCAATCGCAGGTATGAAGAATTTTAAAAGTTGACCAACCCGTTTGACCGATTCGACTCATTCTCGACCCATGACCTTTCATCTTCTTTCCACTTCCAAAAGACCCCATTTTCTGCACCACTACACCATTTTTCTCCACCACTTCACTTCCAACGACCGCCATTTACTCCACACCCAACCTTTTCACCTTCCTCCTCCTATAAAAATCACCTTCTCTTCCATTTTCTACCATCACACAAAATCTCATACAAAAGAAGAAAAGCTTGGGTCCGCCATTTCTCTTGTGAAGAGCTTAGAATTTCAACATCTCCTTTTTACTCACTCTATTTGGCATGTTTCTTGGTTTTCATAAATATTTCCTTATGATTGATGATATGTGTAGAAAAAAAAGTATGATAGTTCTCATTTTTCCATTACCCATCTTTCCCCTATTTCCCCATTGTGTGTTCTCTATGCCTATTGTGAAATTGATTTTGTGGGTAATTATGGGTGATTTCAAATGTCAAAATGGATAGAAATTCTTATTTCATGAGATTCTATATGTTGGATGCACTACAACTCCATGAAATTATAGTTGAGGGTGAAGTCTGAGTAACCCACTTTCTTGAGATGATCGATTTTTCCCGATAATGGAACGGGTGACGTCTTTCTTAAGGGAAAATCATAATTTCTTCTTATTTTCTTGATAATGTAGATGAAAATTTTGTCATGCTTGTGAGTAGTGTAGGTTGTTGAAAATGATTTGATGAATGTTGGTAGGAATGGTAACTTGATGTTTCCCAATTATAGATGGGATAACGTCCTTCGTAAGAGAGGTCGTTGAATAGTCGTAATGGTCAAAATGGATGTGATATTGTTAGTATATCTTGTGGGGAAGTATGAGTACCCGTTAGATTTTGAAATTATTCATACTTGATTAAAATGTGAATTGGAAACATTTAAGTTGAATTTGAGGCACTATTGAGCAACTGCATGCCGCAGATACTGCCCAACGGAATGTAGGATCAACACAGGTATGGGTAATGGGCTTCAAGCTCACTGCATCACACCTGTGTTCCACTTTCATGCCACAGGTCTCCATTTGCAAAACGCGGGTGCTGGTGCCAGATCCTAGTGATTCTATTTTGCATTTGCGCCTCATCTGCGTGCTGCAGGTTTGCACCTGCGAAACGCAGGTGAAGCGCAAGTGTGAGACAATGAGCCAATTTCTTTTCCTTTTTCATTCCTTAGTCTAGTGTGGCTACTTTATTTTATGTTCTTTAAGAAAAATAAAAAAAGAGTGTGGTTTGCATTGTAGCACTCACAATGTCTTGCAGGAAAATATCTTCATTCGGTCGTCAGGATAAAGAAAAAGCTTTCATGGGGGTGAGCACACCCTAGGAGTCTGATAGAGGAGGAAAAAAGGATCGCCCGACTCCGATTTGGGCTTGAGGGTATGGAGGCCTATTATCTCTCATTCAAGGAGAAGCGAGCAATTACAAAAGAGGCCCATTTCAATGTCGACTCTTTCAAGACTAACTTTCCTAATATTGACAAGCAATTCCAAAGATGGGATTGGGAGATTTTCACTGAAGCCTTGGAACCCTACTTTCCGGAGCTGGTGCGAGAGTTTTATGCCTCTTATGGGGCTCAGGAACACATTCTTAAGCACAAAGGCCGAGTGAACATGATGCCTTGTTTATCATCTATGGTAGTGTGGGGCCAAGAAGTTGATATCACCCCCAAAGAAATATATTCCATTTATTAGGGTTACCCAATACATCCTGGCACGGGGTTTACAAGGAGATTGGCAGCGAAAAGGATCAATGTGCATGGGTGGAAGGGATTATTGCTGAGAATCAGCCTCATAGGATGTCTAAGAAGGGATATCTTCATCGCCAAGATTTAAAATTTGAAGGCAAAATGTGGCTTGACCTAGTGTGCACCCATCTTATTCCATCTAAGAACACCACACTTGTCCCCCATTGAAGTGGCCATAGTCATAGCATGCATCATGGATAGAATTCATATTAATGTGGGAGAGATCATAGATAAATAATTCAAGAGGAAGGTGTGGCAACAGGCTAATTCTATGCCATTCCCAGTCCTTATTAGCTTATTACTTCTCCAAGTCGGCTGCCCTTTGTCCTGACCGCTGGAAAAAATGCGTCGAGTAGAGGGAGTTTTAGATTTAGCCACAAAATGGAACAAGGAAGTTCCAACTTTTAAAACTCGAAGCTAACTTCAGGACCGAGTGATCCTTCGCTCACCGAGATGTCCAGAGATACCTCTATTTCTCCTTTAGCCGATAGACCTGTCTCTCCACCAGCGAGTGGCCTTCTTAAGATGGCGCAAAATGGCTCATGCTCATAATCCTCAATCATTGAAGTTAGCTAAAGCCATCCCTCCCATGATTTAGCAGGCCATCAAATCGGCTATAAAGTTAGTAGTTGACAAGTTGGGAAGCCTGTGTGCTCGGGTAGATATACTTGAGGACGAAGTTGTTTCTATGAGAGAATAAATGGACAGATGAAAGGAAATAATGACGTCCATGGATATAGACTTGAAAATCCCGGCAGCGGGATCTAACTCACCCGTGGCAGATAGGAGTCCTCCAAGTGATTTGTGTGTTTGGTATAGCTCGTTTGAAGGTTTAGTAGCTGGGGAGGTTCAAGATGGAAAGTCACCTCACGATGAGGTGCTTCCTACCAGGGATGCTACCCACCACAGTGACCCATATTGGGTAACTCCAGTTTACTCATACCATGAAGCTAGGACCCTTCCGGATAAATAGATAGTTACTTCGTTGCACGAGTTGCTTTCACTCCCACCAGATCCTTTGATGTCTTCTGTTGTTGACATAGCTTTTTGGCATTTTGTTCACACTCCGGTGCACACACAAGTGCACACGGTCATACAAGTAGTAAAGTGTCTCTTGCAAGTTGGATTTCGAACCCAAAGGGACTAGAACTATTAGTGAATTCTCAAGTTTAAGTATCAATCTCAAATTTAATAAGTGTTCTAGTATTCAAGATTTTATGGTTTTTTTGTTACTAAATTCTAAGAGTGATCACAATCTAAGTTGAAAACAATAAGGAGAAGAATCCAGAGTTAAGGCAAACAATCATGCATAGCTATCATTCTCATTGGTTCAAGTAGTTATCTTTATTGTTGACTCACAAGATTAATGCCATGTTTACGGTCTTTCAACCCTATAAACATCTAGTTGAATTAGCCTAACAACTATATCATTGAGGGGGTATATCACAACCTAATTCATATGCATTTATCTAGTGGAGTGGTTTACAGGGTTAATGTCCTTGGTTATGGACTTTCAGTCCTCTAACCATTAAAACTACAACTAACTTTACAACTATGACTATAAGTGTTGATGTGACAATTCAATTTCAAGTGTCTAGCTATCTTCTCGTTTATAACCAAGAAAGGAAAATTAGATATATTTATATCCTAAATGCGAATCAAGTCTTGAAGACTTGAACTCACTTCTTGCATTCCTCATTCTATCCAAGGATTTGCTCTTTCAAGTTTGCCTAAGATTAATAAATGCATTAGCATCAAAATGATAAATACAAGAATGCAAGAACAATCAACAACGAAGAAACTTGAACCAAACAATAATTAAGCTAATATGTTCATGTCATGTGGCCTTAATCCTAGAAGAAGGGTCTTAGTCACTCATGCTATTACAAAGTTTGACAAAAGTGTTTGAATCCATGTAATTACAAGAATGGAAAAGAAAAGGAAGAAAAAGAACCCTACTTATGGAGTCTGTATGTTCCTTGCTCCTACTCTCCCACCATTTACAAAACTATTTCGTGATACCTCATAACACTAACCAAGTGTTTAATTTACAATATTGGTAATTATGCCCGTGGTGAACTGCCTCCGTGTCACGTTGATGAACGCGGCGTATTGCCTCTGTTTCACATTGGTGAACGCGGTGTTTTGCCTCCGTAACATGCTGCCAATGCATTGCTGCACTGCTTCGAGCAAGTGATGTTTTCCTTGCGTGGAACGCTAGAAGCACGCCAAAGTGCCTTCGTGATATGCTACCAATGCGGATGTTCACTATTTTGTAATCCCATAACGTCCAAACTTGCTTCCTTGCTCTATGACACGGCTGTGAATTCCCAACTTCATCTTCGTGGCATGTTGATGACTCCAAATGACACTTTTAGCTTGCATTCCAACCTACAGAAAAGGCTAGTCACATATGTTAGTTCATGAACACCATTTCAATCAAAACACACGAATTATAATCAAATTGGTTCATAATGTAAGCTACAATGTGAGCATAAAATGACACTTGAACATGTAAATACACCCAAACTCATATTTCTCATGATGGTCCCATTATACTCTTTCACTCATACAGGGAGTTCTTCTACCCTCTCTTATTATTATTATGCCTTGAGGACAATGCATTATTTTTTGGAGGGGGGAAGGGGTGGATGCCCTTACCGAGCTTGCTATATAAATAAAATTTAAATGATGAATGGATGAATAAATGCCCTTGTCAGGCCTATTTTGATTTAATTTAAATTGTTGACCCTTGCGGGGATAAATTCTTGTTTGATAATGTCAGTTGTCATTGCTAGGTTGGTCTTACACTTCAATTGTCTTACGACCCGCGCATAACACTCGCCTTTGTAGATAGTAGATAGTAAATAAACTTCGAGAGTTTTCTTCATACCACGGTTCTTTTCCAAGAAGCAATTTTTTATTTATTTTTGGTGTCGAACTAGGTGACATTTACCTATGATAAATAGAGAGGTGACTTTCTTAAAGAAAAATGTCAAGTTTTAGTTTATCCTTTTGAGTCCTTGTTGCACTTATTTTGAGCGTACCACCAAAAAAAAATTATGTAGCATGGCAAAGTAATTTTTGAGATGAAAGGAGCACATGAATTTGAAAATAAAAATGATTATTCTTTTGTAATGATTTACGTATTCTTTTTTTGGCTTTTTCATTTACAAAATGAGCGTGCAAAACTCGAATTATCTTGTCAAAAGTCATGCCTTTGAATTGATCATGAGAATGGTTGAACTCTTTGGAGTTTGATGCCTTGTGTGGTAAGATTTTTGCTAAATTCTTGTGTATGCATATTGTCTAAAACTTGCCCCAAATATGATTTAAGATAAAATCCTAGGTGTAACTGCACTTGGGAAATGACCTTAGGCTCTTTTTCGATAGTCACTTCATCGTAATATGACCTCTATGAACATCGACCCTTGTTAATTAATTTTTTAGCTTTAAGCCTTTTTTTTGGAAATCACATGTAACGACCCGTCCGACCATTATAGCATAGTGACATCATAGACATGAAAATTTTAAATTTTCACAGATCACGGTTATGTTCTTGGATGAAGTGATTATTTGATCCATAGATTTAAAATGGACTAAATTAAAATTAGGTGGTCCCAAGTGTAGGGATGCCGTAGTAGATAAACCTTTACTATGACGGGACTGCTGCAGCGGGAAAGTCCTCACTGCAGCAGGTGACGCGGACCAAAACCCCGTAATTCTGTCCAGGCTTGGATTTAAATCCTATTTTCATAAGGGTTGGTGGTTTAAAATGCCCAAAGACAAAATTTGGGTTTTCCAACTAAAAAAAAGAGTAAGGTGGCTAGAGAGGCAAGGATTCCACCATCCTCACCGACAACTCTCTGTAAGAACCCTAGGACTCGAGGCAAGAATGCAGCCTCGGGAGCCTTTTTACAGTAGCGTGGCGCCCAGGTAGGTTATGGCTTACTTTGAGTTAAACTTCGATTAGATGCGTATATGTGTGTATTATTGATATGTTATTAGAAGGTAAAATGGAAAGATTATAATACTGATGACAACCAATTTAGAATATAGTCAGTAAATAGTAAGGGTGAGAAGAAACAGTTGTAATAATATGATAAGAAAGAGGGAACTCATGATATTAAGTGATCACGGAAGTACGAATAGATTTTTATATTAGATTAGAAATTTTCTGCTCTAGGTTGAAGGTCTTATGGTCACTTCCACGATATGCTCCCGAATAAGGGCTAGATTATAATCATATGTATGTATTTATATATTTTAATGGGTGCATACATTCGATTTATTGTGGTATGAGAATAGAGGGCTATTAATGCGTAAGGATGAGTGGTGAATCATCGATTTAATAATTACAATAGAAACAGGAAATCACTATGATGAGTTGTATTTGGAGATAAGGGGATACGTGATAAGAGGAAAAGTTTTATAACTAATATTGTCCTAACTAGCGAGAGTTTCAGGAGGAAGAACTAATAAATAATGGAAATCGGTATATGATGTAGGACTTCGTAAATACCCGTATGGTGTATAGAGACGTGAACTAAGTTTTCACACTTTTACTTATCGGTAAATCAATATGTAGGAAAAAGGATTATGACTTAGCGTCTTGAGTGTCGATAAATCAATCTATATCATTGAATGGTCTTCGGACAATGATTGCTTCAGAAATTACAATGATTAATTATTGTTGATGAATGTATTCGGTTAAGTAGATTAAATTATGATTTAATATTCTGAAACTGCGAGTGGAGTCTATGGCAACAGATTGAGGGCATGATGACACGTGTTGGGACAGAAGAGTATTACATTCTTACCCTGAGATGAGAGTCTTGTGTCCGAGGTGAGTGTTCAGATGAGTGGATTAGTGCGATTGAGCATGTATATGAGTACTTGGATATGAGTGGCTCATACCCGAGGTGAGCATATAGGCGAGCAATACGGTATGAGTACACAGAGTGGTATGATATGATGTTCATATGGCTAGGTGTACAGGTAAGAGTATACATACATGTATGATATGGTATTCATACGGCTGGGTGTACATTATATGGATTTCTGGGTATGTTGCCCTTACTCTCATGTTTTATCTTGTTTTATACTCATGATTTCAGACTATCGCTTATTTAGCATGTTTTACTTTCTCTACGTACTCAGAACATTCAAAGTATTGACCACATACTTCTATGCTATATCGTCTCATGATATCGGTTTGGATGACCAGACTCAGCCCCTGCCATGCCCCACCTTGGGAGGCATGACTGGCACCTAATGAAACACACTGGGATCTGGGATGACCTGGCTAGGCACAGGCACCTCTACTGCCTGCCAGCGACTCTAACTCAAAAAAATAGACTGCTATATCTCAGTTGTAAATACAACCTCGGGCCGACAAGGCCATGCATCACCTGTAAAAGGAAAACAGCTAACCCAAACAACACATCAATAAAGGGATCCTATGTTAGCCGGCAAGGCCACCATGTTGTCTAGTTATAACAAAAAGAAAGCCCGCAGTCACAATCATACTATAGTCAACAAGGTTGCTAATTATCTAGCTAAACTAGGCCCCATACGGCCAACATGAGAAATAAAACATACATAGGCCCTACACGGCCAACGACAACCAACTAATTGAGGATTGTAGTCTGCAAGCCTCTAGGAGTGAGAATATTGGTCGGGACAGGGCCCTAGCCTACCAAAATACTGTAAAGATAAAATACAGATAAACTTTTACAACCTGGCAACCCCGAATGAAAGGAGCTGGCCGAACTGCTGACTCTGAATAGCTGCTAGGAAATCTCACAATCTGTCTGTATAAACCTGCAAGCAAGTATGCAACACCCAATAGTTGGGAGTCAATACAATATGTACCGAATATTTAAGGCAGTGATTATAAAGCTGAATAGAAGCTGATAAAGGCTGAAAGTAAGTAGCAAGAAGGGGCAGAAGATTACCTGTAAACTTTCTTATTCAGAACTTGCATTCAGTAAATCATTACACGTATATGAACTGAAACTATACGACCATACATTCATAGGATACAGCTAACAAGCAAGTACACAAATAAAAACCTAACTTGGCCCCCATAATCCCGGAAGGTACAAACAACATAGCAATAATCTACCGAGGCCCCCATAAGCCCTAACAAGTACAATTCAATTTATATACTCCTACCCAGGTTCTTATGATTCTACTAGTACTATAGCCAACCTACCTGGTTTCTAGATCCGCATCTAAGCCCGTTGGACTCCTGTAACTGTGTCTAGGCCTATTGGGCCCCTGTAACTGCATCATGGGCACACAAGACTCAACGGAGGGTCAGTGATGCCGATACGGCATAAAAGAGGTCCATACGTGGATAGACGTAAATATGGCCTAGGCCTAAATACGGTCCCATCGAACATTATATAGCTCCTTGGAGAGATCAATAGCCCCGTAGGTGATGAGATTATCATATAGCTCCTTTGAGAGATCAATAGCCCAGTAGGTAATGACACAGTTAGCAACCTTGAAGTTGGTTAACGGAAGGCTATCCTAGGTGGGGTCAAACCCAACCGATATACTGCATATTAGTCTCAATCTAGCCACTCAAAAGGTGTATCTGACTCTTAAGGCCTAACGTGACTGCTACTTGACCCTAGAATTGTCTGTATAGCTGCCAACAGGCACACCCCGTGTTCCTACACCTGATCAGAGGATCCTGGCAGGGTTCATAATATCTAATGGTCTAGACCGGGTAGGGCAAGATCTAGAGTGGCCTAAGAAATACCCTGGATGTCATGCTAGGACAATGATAGCTCGTAAGTGATCAGTAAGGTCATAGGCAACCAACTATTTAATCCCCTCGCTTAGGATGACTGTAGGGCTACTACTAATCAGACATGCTCCTGAGAAGTCAGCCTTAACCTTCCACAAACAAATTACTATAATTCTTATCCTGAAGGTAATACTATACTAACATAGTCCTAGCCCCTTAGATCTTAACTTGTTCTGTTCATATTTAATATGTCTTCTCTAGCGATTCCTAATCTCGTAGGTAATTTTATCTGGCCTTATCCATTCACGGCAACTTGGACATGAGTACCTTATAAAAGCAGGCTGGGGCATTGGCCCCGCATTCAACTACTGACAAGGTTCCATCCCAAGGGTACCCACTAGTCTATCTGACTTGTGCAACTAGGCTGACTTCCTGTGCGAGCTGTATGACAAGCACTAAGTCGACTGAAACTAACAGTCATTGGCATTAACTAACTAGATGGTCGGCTATCACTCAGTTCACTAGGCAATTCAAGTGTCGCTGACTCTAAAGTATGACCATCCTATCCAAATTTCTGGCCCTGGAGGTTTTAAGGTACGCCAACAGCCTCTGGGCGAGCTTTACTGTCTATAAAGGTGTCAATCGAAGAGATATAATGCCCCACTGTACCCTAACCTGTCCAACTCACTAAACCAGGCCCATCAGCCAAACCTAGACTTCTAAGGCCTTAGCATGACAACAAAAAATTCCAGATATTTCTAAATAGTAAATAATTAAATTGGGGAAATCTCTATGATGCTCCTAGTGTTAGTCACACTGAACATACCCCTTCCCAACGAGGGATACTACAGTATATTCTCAGTACGTTTTCTAGCAGCTAACCACAATTTAGGTAATTATAATCTACTGGCAGTAGCTAATCATAACATACATATAATCATAATCTGTTGGCAGTAGCTAGTTACCACGTATAAAGTCATTGTCTCTGTTCAGGAACATAGGTCGTATCATTATACGATGAAAATAACTTGCCGAAGGAGTAAGCCTCACATACCTCAAATGCTGAATTTTGTTCACCCCAACAGTTTCAAACCTGGAGCCAGCAATTCCACTCACTTACAGCCTTTATACTAGGAGAATAAAGTTATTTCAATAGTAAGAGTCGGCACACAACGATATCTTTCGATATTAATATTAACTATAATTAAACTCTATTTAACTCAGCTAAAAACTTACAATTTCTCGAGAGTTTAGAAGGAAGAAATGCTTACCTATTGCCTGTGGCCGTTTAGGACTCAATTTGGAGTAGTTCCGACAACCTTTACTCGGCAGGGTTCCTTTATGACGAGCGAATTTTCAAGAGATATTTTTCATAGGGTTAGAACTTGTTACCCCAAGTTAATTTGCATTTGGATGACGTTTGATGGCGTAATTTGATGAAAGTTGCGTCTTCTTTCTTTTCTTGTCGAGGGAGTACTGAAAAAATGGTTTGAATTGAACAAAGGGGGTTTATATATAAGGGTAAGGCAGTGGCAGGGGGCGCCTCGTGCTGGCCAACGTGCCAGGGAGGGTGCCGCACCACGTCTCCCAGGGTGTTGGCATGCTGGCACGTCGCGCCGCCTAGGGCACTGGCATACTGGCTCATTGCTCTGGCCCTCGCGGCCTAGCCTCGCCCGACCCCGCTTTCGATGCTCTTCCCATATGCGTCAAGCTCTCATTACTCCTCACAAATCCACGTGTACGTACACTAACTGCTAATATCTTACGGGGTGTGACAGCCCCGACGTTAGTACCGCTCCCACTTTAATTCAATCTAGTCTCAGCCTTAGTGAGTCCACATCAACCGAGGACGACACCTTTTTCTTATGTTTTTTATGTCCATCACATTTCAGACTTAGCAAGCTAGTTGAGGTGTTATCCCATCAACTCATCTTATGATTAGAGGCTTTTTAGATAGTATTAGATGATTCAGCATTGTAAATTATTATCTCCAGTTATGCTATGTGATATGTTATAGACTTCCGCTTATGTTATGTCAATGCCTTGCTTTCTGCTTTAGATATGCCCTCTTTCATGTCATGTATGTGTCATGGGTTATCCTGGAGCCCTTCGTGGTTCTAGGTCCTATGTCTCAGTCTGAGGCCCACGCTTAGGTCGTGACATCCTCCAACCACACCGTTGCTTCACCCATTAATGAGAATAGGAACATCCGCAACCTTATCGACTCTTAGCTTATGTTCATGATGTTGAATGATTAACATATCTCTATGAAGTTCCTTAGGTGCCGATTGGCATCCTTGGAAGCTTGTCCCCCAAACAAACCTTTCATTTGCAAAAAGTGAAGTATGGTACTCGTGATATGAAAGACTACATTCCCTACCATAGGTGATACGTGAATGGCACCAGCCACATCATTGATTATGGGATCATCTCCCCCCTCCATTGCACCATCCACGCTACCTGCGTTACTAGCATAGCTCATCTTTCGTAAACCTAAAAAACTAGTAAACTAAAAACAAAAGTGAAAACAACACAAGATGCAATAACAAAATTGAATTATTTAACAACTAATGGCAATCATATTCAACTCTCCATCAACGACTCCATTTTATTGATTCACGCCCAATACAACTCTCCCTTTTTACTGGAGGTGGCAGCGGTCATTGTCAACAAATAAATTCTCAATGAGTGTCGAGGTTGAATCCACAGAGAGTTAAAATAGATCAACTAGAGACGTAGAATATACCAATTTGGCATGCATCATTGTTTATATTGTAAAAAGAGAAAAATTGGGGGGAAAAGAGTAAGCTATAGAATTCTAATTTCAAAGTAAAAAACAAGGCAAGTGATTGTTGCAAGCAATAAGAATGAACTAGTGATGTGCTTTTGATAAGGGCGTCGATTGGATTAATATTAATTAATTAGTCTCAAATATCAATTACAACATGAATAGCGATGGCAAAGGCTACACCTGATGTTTCTCAATCACTTGGATGAATTTACCTTTGTTACACCCCGTAAAATTCCCAACACATAGATGGCCTATTCGCGTGTTGGTTAAGAGTATTTGAAAGCCATACATGCTAGAAAAAGGCCCGGGAAAAG
>JACEIK010004270.1:124165-134292 GCA_018107945.1 Datura stramonium
TGAGTATGTTTCTGGTTAGCTGTTATTACATACACAGGTGGCTATAGGCCCAGTCGGCCGGAGGCTGTATTTACAGCCGTTATATAGCCCATTGTTTCCAGAAATTTGAGATAGAGCTAGCCAAGCACCAGATGTGCTTAGGCTCGCCAGTTAGCAGTCCAGGTCCTTCTAGGGCACCAGGTGCCCGTCATACCCTCCAAGGCGGG
Source organism: Datura stramonium (assembly GCA_018107945.1). Lineage (NCBI taxonomy): Eukaryota > Viridiplantae > Streptophyta > Magnoliopsida > Solanales > Solanaceae > Datura > Datura stramonium. Next base: position 124,372 of record JACEIK010004270.1, read on the forward strand.
GCGTGACAGCCTTGGGTTTTCTCAGACCCCAAGGTCAATACCATCAATCAGCCACCAAAAGCTTGAGGAAGAGTTGAACTATCTCTAGCTTCAGCCCTTTAATGGGTGATGGAAAAGGGTTTTGACTATCTCTAGCTCAAACCCACATATCGATGACCCAAATCCTTATTAAGGCTTCCTCACCCAGATCTTAATCCTCTCTCTCAAGCAAAAGCAAGATAAGAAAAGTAAAATAATTTTTGCAACCATTAGTTATAGCATTTAAACTTAGAGGAAATACTAGATTCATGCTTTCTAATTAAAATTAAGAATAAATCAACCACACTCAATCCATTCTAAACCTCAATCATGCACACACCCCTAGAAATTAAATTAGTTACTCATAGATGAAGAAAAAGAAGAGATATCAATAGGTGACTCACTAACATTTATTATATTTGAATAGAAATTTAAGCTCACAAATCTGCAACAATGGTGGTTTTAGCTCAAGAATAGCAAAAAAAAAAGAAGAACAATGTACTTTTCTACTTCTCTCTACAATTCTTCTTAGATAAGATGTACAAGTTATGACAAGTATGAGTACATTTCAGGTAATTCTGCATATTCTCATTTTGTACAGCTTTCCTCAAATTCCCTTGGAAGCTTCCACATTGAATTTGTGTCATAGTTGGACAATTTTACCCAATCAGCAATCTGGCTGCTTGCGCCACCTACGTCTTACAGGTGCCCATCCGCGGTTCGTAGGTCTTGAGCAGATTTGCTAGACTCTGTTTACGGTTGCACCTGCATTTCATTGGTGCTCTTCAACTCAAGACCAGTGTTTTTCTGTGTTGCACCTGTGTTTCACAGGGGCCAATATGCGGAACGCAATTTCTTGCTTCTGGCAGACTCATTCTTTATTCAATTCCTTTGTTTTTCTTGTCTCAATCCAATACCTGCAAAATCAAAGAGAAAAGGAATAAAACCTTCCTAATTGATGTGAAAATCATGCAAAAACTCATGCTTAAGATCTAATGAGTTTGTAAATTACCAACTCATCAGTTAACCCATGGTATAGTATATTTCTAACATGATCTGAATTAAATAGACATCTGAACGGAAGCAATTTAACTTTTAGAAAGATATTTTCATAGAAATACTGGATAATTGAAAATAAATTCAAATAAACCCAATACTAACTCATACAGCTGAATACACTAACTCTATGTCTGAAAGCCTCTACTAATTGATGAGTTGCTGGGACAAGCCCCCAGCTAAGTCTACGAGTCTAAAACTGAAAGTGCAACAAATCATAACTGAAAAGGATAAATCTCCAGCCCTCAAATGATAAGGACTCACCAATAATAGCTGAGCAAGTCAGGAACGTGTCTATCTGCGAAGTTGAGTTTGACCACCTCAATCTACATCATAAAACGATATAGCACAAGAAGTAGGCAGTTAGTACTTGGATACTGAATGTTTGGGATATGCAACTGAAGTTTAAAACATAATAATAATCTAGAAAAAAAGGTATATTAAATACATAGTTGAATGCATAAGTTGAGATTTACTACAATAACCTTATCTGAGATGCATAAATACTGATATGATGTAATAGCCTAAAAATAGCTAATGAAAATGCAAGTAAAACTGATTTAAGTGTCATGTACATGTACTGAAAACTGACGCAGTAACTGTAACTGTAACTGAAAACTATAACTGGTAAGAACTGTACTGAAACTAAATTGTATTATGGGAGAGCCTATTAACCGACATTTAACTACGTGAGCTAGATATGGAGTTTGATGTATACTACACACTGATAGGGCCCAATATACCTTGTCAGAGTCTAGCGACTAATATGTGTATCACTAATTGGTAATAACCTAAGGTGGCACGTAGTTTTAAAAACTTGGATGTGCTGAACCCTGGCCCACTCGGTACTAGGTTCTACTCCCAATGGAATATATATAATGATAATCTGAAAATGGTGTTGTAAGACTAAGTCAAAACTACTTTATCTAAAAGTGTCCTGAGAGTCTAAAGAACCATAAAAGAAATTGGTGTTCTAAGACTTGTCAAAGCTGTTTTATTTGAAAGTGTCATGACAATCTAAAGAATACTGAACATACTGATCATATTGGAAACATGAGAGAATCATATGTTCAAATCATACTATAAAACATGCATACTGAAATCATGAGAGATTCATAAGTTCAAAACAGACCAAGTCTTTTGAAAACAATGCTAAATCATGGGGGTTAAACCTTTTGAAATCATGTTAGTATTAAATCAAGAAAATACTTTATGCAATTGAGAGTAAATCATGAAAACCATATAATATTCATCATAAGAGCGTGAAAACATGGAGAACATAAGGGAAATCATACATGGAATAAAAATCCTAAGACATGAATTTCTAGAGAAACTATGGTGCTAAGGTTTCTGAAAATAATTGAGACACAAGGGTGGAAGAAAACCTGTTGAAGTCCCACATACCTTATCCTTGTCCTCATAAATATCAACACGAAGACACAATTCTTTTATAATGTCAATCTACAATAATTATATGGATAGAAACTACAATCAATAACTTAATGATGAAATCCAAGTCATAGAGGCATTTCATAGAACACCCAGAGGACATAGAAAATTTGAGTCTCTTATGAGTGGAGTGTCCTAACACCAACCTCCTTCTACAGCCCCTTAACAACATGCATAACCATTGCAAGTCTAACCAAAATAATCACATCCATCCTCAACACCAAAGCAGTCCCATAAACCCTAACCTTAGGTCATCACATGAACTCATAACTTTCTAGCACCATCTCATGAGTCCTGGCCTTAGAATATCCCTAAGGAGTAGAAAAAAATACTCATGTAAGGTTTTAGGAGACTTACTTACATTGGAGGAAGGAGGAGTACTCAAGACTTCAAGTCTTGAAACTCAAAGGTCGTTCTTGACCTTGCTAGAGATAGGAAGGTAATTTTTATGTTAGAATCATGAAGAAATTCATGGATTTGTGTTGTAATATGTTGGAGAATACTTACCTAGATTTAGGAGGATTGAAGAGAGATCTTGAAACTTATAGGATTGATCTGGAGGCGGAAAAATACAAAAAATAATATTTAAGACGACTTTTAAAAGCCTTGAAAATCCCAAGTGACGGCCCAAATGACGGGCCGTCAGTTGGTCGATGGATCGTCAGCTTGCCCATAAATTTGGGTTCTTTTTCACAGTTTCTACTTACAAATGACGTCCCAACATGATGGGCTGTCAGTTGGTTGACGGACCGTCATCCTTCCGATCTAACCTGACAGTACTCCACCAAACTGCTCATAACTTTTTACTCCAAACTCTTATTGATGAATGATTGAATGCTTTGGAAAGAAGACTCAAAGAGCTTCAACTTTATGGGTCAAATCACCCAAAAATAATTCATAAAGTAGAAGTTATAATCATTTAAACTTGACCCTTGCACGAACATACATGAAAACTCAATTGGTATAAAAGCTCTTAACTCACCCTTATGTTAGAGGTTCCTTTTGACCTTAATTCATATCCAATGCACTTTACACACTTAATAATTAATATTAACACCTAAATTTAATAAAAGATTTATTCGGGTTCGTGTCTATCTACATACTTGGACAGCTTCAAACTTAGCTCAAAAGTCTGAGGCGTTACACTTAGCTGCTTGCTTTATCTTGGAATCATGATATTTGTGTTTTTTGTATCCATATAAAACATCTAGTTCATGTGATTAGATGAGCATGAGTTAGGTAGACTAGTTTTTGAAGTATCTAGATTAGACCATAGGGTCCTAACCTAATTTTTAAACTGTTTGATATTTCTAGAAAATTCTTTCATTTGTTGTGGTATTGTTTAGCTATTTAGAATTCTTAAAACTTAGTCTCGAAAAGCTAAAAATATTTTCTTGTGGTATCTATTTATCTATTTAGTGTGCATTCTCAAATAGCTAGTGAGCACACACAACCTAAGCACAATGATGTCATAGGACCTGATAGACGATATAAATAGTACTGGATAAGATGTGAGATCGATGCACTATACTAGGCAATTTAGACAAGTACCTAGAATTAAAAATGGTTAAGACGTTTGGTTGATGCACCAAGCCAGGCTGGTTAGCCAGGCAGCCAATTTCACATAGCAGTTCTAGCAGATATATTAGTTTGTATATAATGTCTACACGCATTATTTGTATTTAGGATTCCAACTCAATCACATTACATGTATTATATATCTATACTTGTATTGTTATATTTGACATAACGCATGCACTGCCAACAATTTGTAAAGACTTTTCCAAAGGGTAGGTAAGGAGTATGAGTTGATGATCTTGCTAGATCTTTTAGACTCACAATTATTGCATGTGTGTGAGTGCAGTAGGGGGAAAAATCCAGTTGTTTGCTAGTAACTTCAGCCAGCTTACAGTCCATCTAGTTGAGGTAAGCCACCACTAGACTGTGAAGGTGGCTTTAGCTTCTAGAATTTACTTTTAGTCTCTTCCTTTTTTTTATTGAGTCGTGTCTCGAACTAGTTGTACTCAAACTCTATTTTTCTATGACTCAGTATATTGTTGGGGTGTACGGGTTGACTTTCATTACTCTGTTATTTCTTTTCACACTTATTTATATTAAAATAGTCCAATAATACATCTCTCTTATCTTCTTTATGTAATATATTAATCATTAGAAACTTGGGGCTTATGAGTCACCTTTTTTTCCTCATATTGTCACTAGAGTTTTCTCTGACTGAATTCTATTTTTCTTTTAGAATCTATGTGAGTAGGTGTAAAATCTTGGATGAGCTTTTTAACAGTTTTATCTTTTTGATGATTTTTGTATCTACCAGGGCTATTACGAGCAGTTTTCCTCTTTGGTCATGCTTATGGACTTTGATGTTAGCTAAGTTAAATTGAAGAGATATTTTTTTCTTCTTTTTTAAGTTTGGGTGTTTTGAGGAGAGAGCATGTTTTTTTAATTATATATTCCCCCTTGCTCCTCTGGCTTCCTACCTGCTTATCACTATCTGATCATGGTTTAGTATGATCTTAAAGGAATTATTCTATTCCTAATGTTATTAGATCCAGTGGTTCTTTCTATTTTTTGTTGTTGTTAGCTTCTTTTTGTCTGTTATCTCCCCTTTAGACAGGTCTTGATCAACTCCTTGGAACTTCTTCGTTACTAAATAGTATCTATTTAGTTGATCCTATAATTTTTAACACTTCCTTTGGTTTTTTCTTTCTTGTTTGCGTCCATATTCTTGAATCTGATTATATTATTGATCTTCATCATTCATATTTATTTTATCTTAATACTTTTATTTTTCTTTTTATGATATTTTTATTAGAAGATGCATCTTAAATCTCTTTCTTTTTCTTTTTGGCATCAATAGTGACCTTATCATTAGACAAACTTATTTTCCTCCACTGCTCTTGTTGACTGAGATTAGTTTCACTTTTCTCATTGTTATTTTGATTTGTGGCAGATGAAATACCCTTCTAAATTTAATAGTAGTCTCTGGTGCTTTAAACTTGTTCTCTTACTAAGTTTGTATCTTTTCATCCATGTCTTCTTATTTTTCAATTTCAAACAATCTGCGTTGGTCTATAGAAATACCAAGGATCTTGCAAAACCGACAGAATTTAGGATCACCCTCAAACTCTAGCTTTTAGTTATAACATTTAAGAGGGTAAGCTTCATCTTCTAAGCTAGCCCAAATAGTTTATAATAAAGGTTTAGTATGGTCTACTTTTATCCTCAATTTGGCCAAACTTAATCTTGTCCTAAAGTTGTCAATGTCCATAGAGAGAGGAGTCCCAACTAAACTAAGAATCTATTTCACACAATCCGATGTGTGACAATAGAAATGTAGACCCAGTAGTAACACCTAAATAGGCACTATTGGTGAGTCTTCTTCCAGATTAAAGTCCAAAGTCCATCTTTGAAGGCACATAACCATTCCATCAATTTTAAGGGATCTTTTAAATCAAGCATGCTTACAATCTTCATCATTAGAAAGATATATAAATGTCATGCGAAAATCAAAAACACCTATTTTAACCTTTCCCTTTAATTTAAATTTTTCATTGAAAATCGACCTTATCCTTTTGATATTAGACTTGGTTATGATAATTTCGCCGATTAAGGTATAGTTGAATTATTATGCCATAACCTTGAAATAGTCTCTTTCCTTAAAGATTACAGTATGAATTCCGTTATGAGTCATTACCTAGATTTAACATTAGGTCCCCAAACCTTTTTCCAGTGGATTGAGTTTTCGGTGGTGCTACCACTACTAATGCATAGCCTTATTTTGGAAAAATAGACTCTATAGAGGTGATCGTGCTATTAATGGGATCATTATTCTCCTTTAGACATTTTATTTAAGCGATTCCCGGCATTCCCATGGTAGTGGAGCTACTCCACACACCCAGAAGGGACTAAAATGTTAACATTTAGTATAAAGTCGTTTGTCGTACGAAGAGCACTTGAAATTTAGAATGAGAATTATTGATTTATTGGTGAGTTGACATTCCATGTGGCTAAAATGAATGAAATTAGCAGAAGAAGAACAAATTAAATTTGAGTTAGTTTTATGACGTTGGAGACGTATATGGATCAACTGATAGTATAACAAAGGGTAATATTAAACCTTTTGAACTTTTTATTGTTATTTTACAGTAAACGCTAATCCCCACAAAGATAAAGTATAAAGAAAAGAGAAAATATATAAAAATAACAAAGCAATAAGATTTACAAATGCAAAGAATTTCATAGTACATATCATCCAACGAGGCTCTACTAGCCATTTTCTTTACACATCAACTAATTCCAACAAAACATGCATCCTGTGCTCAACTTAGAGAAGAGTAACAATGCACCTCTCTAGTCTCCTTGCACTTAATACATATCTTTTCTAATCTCAAGTTGTCATTATTAAAATAAATAATCGGAATATGAAATCTTTCTTCTTAACAATCGTGAATATATAATGTTGAGCTAGCCTACACTCTCAGATCATCCTGCTTCTCTCCATTCTGCTTTTCCATGCTTCTTTCTTCAAACTTAATATACTTATACCACTTGGCACAAATGAGATAGACTAAAAAATCAGCCGATGTCAAAGCTGCTAACAGAAAATAGAATCTGTCTAAATGACCCTTATTGAGATTTCCAGGTATCCATCCAGGCATGTTATCAGTAGTTGAAATTTTCATGACAACAGAAACCAACAAGCTGCTGACATAGTTTCCTAGTGAAATTGAAGTCATGCAGAGTGCACTTCCAAAGCTTTTCAATCCATCAGGTGCTTGTCCATTAAAGAACTCCAATTGTCCAACATACATAAATACCTCCGATGCTCCAATTAGCACATATTGAGGAACTTGCCAGAAAATGCTTAAAGAACTTGAATTCGAGCAGTGTGAACAATCTTTGTCTGCCGATTTTAACCTAAAATAACAAAGGTATCAAATTTAGTTCATGAAAATAAAGCAGAAGTTTGATTAGTTAAATTTTTATTAACAAACTCATACCTGAAGTGCTCAACTATTCCTGCTGCTACCATTGCCATTATAGCAATTATGAGACCAACTCCCATCCTTTGGAGCTCTGTCAATCCTCTTGGAGAAGATTTCTTTAATCTGGCGACGAGGGGATCAAGAACTCGCCTATAAATGAAAATGAATGCTGCAACACTGAGGATGTCAAAACTAGACATACTTGCTGGAGGAATATGGAATCCTGAGAGGGTCGTTTTCATTGCAGCCCCTTGCTCCACAAATAAAGAGGCCATTTGAGTAAATACAACTGAATAAAGTATTGTGCAAAGCCAAATTGGAAGTAGTCTCAGTATGCATTTCACTTCTTCTACTTGAGACACTGCACAAAGGCGCCATGGGTTGTTTACTACTGCTCCGCCATCCTTTGATGTGATTATTGCTGCTTTATCCAAGAATCTGAAAAAAGATATATACATCCGCTTAGACGAAGCAATAATTCATGACTGCGCCTGCAAGCACCTAAGAAAGGGTATAAGGTGCTACACCCTCTGTCTTGTCTCAGGTTATTTCAAAATTAAAGGTTGAATGACGATATATCTGTAAAATTAACTTTTCAATCTACGGCTATTAATTCAACCAATCCTCTAATTAAAATAAATGTAATTAAGATTTAATTAATTAGTTCATTAAATACAACTTACTTGAATCCTTGTGTGTGGAGAATTCTTCTACTTCCATTATCAGGAATGTCTTGTACATCACCTTCATATAGCTCATCTCCCCTTGAAGGTTGTTCAACTTTCCATTTTCTGATTGCAGCTACAACCACTTGACAAAATCTTGATAGAGGGTTGCCTGTAGGTTTGAAGTGCCTATACCTAGGTGTCCCAATAAGAAACAACACTAGTGCCAAAATGGCAGAGCCAGCTGATGCCCAAAAGCCTAATGTCCACATTCCCTTATCTTCAAAATACCCTAAGATGGTATTTGAGAACAAAGATCCAAGATTCAATGCCAGGTAAAAGTAGCTAAAAAAAGCCACCTTTGAGTGACTCTCGTGAGGGTGATCTTCATCAAATTGGTCAGCTCCAAATGTTGCAATAGTAGGCTGATACCCACCATTTCCAAGGGCAATCAAGTAAATGGACACGTAGAAGAGCGCGACACGGACAGTGGAGTGGGACCCACAGGGGGTCTCTTCGTCTCCACAGCCATTAGGCTTGAGTAAGAAAATGTATGAAGTCAATGAAAGTGAAACCAGTCCCTGTTTAAATTAAAAGCAGAAGAATTTAGTTTCAAATCTTCTTATTAGTACCTAATTAATATTATAAGAAAGATTTCAAGATATGTGGAAGGACAAAATTGGAGTCAGTCACTTACAGCCACAAAAATGGCTTGGAAAATAGCACAAGTCTTGTATCTTCCCCAGTAGGAATCACTGAGGAAAGCTCCCAAGAGGGAGAAGATATAAACTGTCCCTGTCCACTTGCTCACATTGTTGGCTGCTTCGGCATTGTCTTGACCCATAACTCTGGTCAGAAATAGTACTAGATTGACTCCAACCCCAAAGAATGCTAGTGTAGCTAGACCTTGATTCACTGATGAAATTTTAAAGATCAAACAAACCGTTTTAATTAGATTAATGAAACAGGCGAAAAATATTGACTTAGTAAGTTGCAGTAACAAAATACATAAGACTTACCAAGTAAGAGAACACCAGCAAACCACCTTCCAGTCCTCGCACGCACGGCAGGTTGACCATGCTTATCCACAGTTCCATCAAGGGTGTATTCGTCTTTTTCATTCTTTGGCTTCTTCTCCCTCTGACACTGTAAAAATATATATATAACCACTTGTTACTATGTCTACATATTTTTGTGTGTGTATATATATCATCACCTCCGTTATAGGAAAAAAGTTAATAATACAAACGTGTTATCATTATCGACATGAATAAAAAGTTGCTAGACTACTACTCCCTTTACTTAATATGAACGCGTATTATTATGGTAATTACGTAGCATGCTTTGCAATGGATTTATTTTCTTACAACATCAGAAAACCGCACATATTTTTTAAGTAAAAGCTTTTTCAGAAAGAAAAAAAAATACAGATTAATTTAAGAAAAGGACAATTGGAAATTAATTCTTCGTTTTAGATCTACTTATTACCAATACAAACTTAAGCTAAAACTTTGGGGTTCAATTTTATTTATCCTTAATGCCATGGCTGATGGGGCATAGAGAACCAGCTGTTTACATCAGATGACATGGTTTGTGGTTTTTTACAAAGATAAAAGTAACAATGATGTTTTTATCTGAAAAAGGTTAAGAAACTAAAAGTCTAATAGCAACAAGCAACGGAGTAATTATTGAAGATCTTTTTCCAAGTCTCTATTATATTACTACACTTA
>JACEIK010004271.1:0-48514 GCA_018107945.1 Datura stramonium
GTTAGAGGAATGGGTCCAGTCCCTTGGGTTCGATAATCCGGTTCTTAAAAAGAGCCACTATATTACTTGCACGACCCGTACACTTGCGGGCACGTCACTGTCGCTTAGTTCTTTAGGCAAACCTAGTGCCATTGACTCAAAAGTAAGGTCATACTATCAAGATTCTGGCCCTGGAAGCATCAAGGTACGCCAATGACCTGTGGGTGAGCTTTACTATCAAGATAGGCGTTAAATAGAAAGTTATATCGCCCACCTATTCCCTATACTGTCCAACCTTACCAAGTTATGCCCAACAACTAAGTACAACTTTATAAGGCACTGGTACGATAGCAAGATATCATAATCTCTCTAAATGGTAAACAGGTGAGCAGGTAAATCTCTATGACGCTCCTAGCGTTAGTGACACTTAATATATTCTTTCGTGTCGAGGGATACTACGATGCAATCTTAATTCATCTTGCAGTAGCTAACCACAACGTATATAACCATTATCTACTGGTAGCAACTAATCACAACATACGTATGTTCAACTTACTTACAAAGGTATAGGTCGTATCAGCTATACGAAGAGAATAACTTGCCGAAGGAGGTTAGCCTTAACATACCTCAATGGCTGATTTCTGCCCGCCCAATCCTGCTCCATCTTAGAACCAGCAATTCCTCCCACTCATAGCCTTTACATCGATAAAAGTAATTCTGTTCTTAGTCCGTGAAAACAGCTAGCAACATTCAACATTATCCATAACAAACATAATTTATGATATGCTGAAATTCAACAAAACCTCAAAAATTCCTAAGAATTTAGAAGGTATAAATACTTCCTTACCACTTGTAGACGCCTAAGACTTGATAGAAGTGATTTCCATAATTTCTACTCGGTAGGACTCGGTCGAACTAGGCTAATTTCAAATAAATAACTCCACAGATACATTTTTCATAGGCCTAGGAATCATTACCTAAGAAGAATTGATGTTTAGAGGTGGTTTAGCGGCGTAATTTGGCTTCTAAGATAGAAAACCTCATGCCTTCTTCTCCTCACCCGAGTCCTCTGTTGGGGGAAATAATAAATGAAACAATCTTTCCCTCAATTAACATATATATAGGGAGGCAGTGGCCAGGGGGCGCGGCGCGCTGCCCAACACACCGGTAGACGAGCGCGACACATCGCTCAAGGTGCTGGGGAAAGGGGCGCTCTTTGTACCCTGCCTCTGGCTTCTGTTTCCTTCTCCCTCAATGTTTTACTCGTGTGCTCCCCTCTTCAGGAATTTTCCCGCATCTGTCGTGCTCCCAACACTATCGAAAGATCACGCACATGTCTACTAATCAATGGAAACTAACGGGGTGTAATAGTTATGGCAAGCCATTTGATTCTATTTTTAGCTTTGGCTCATTTGATTTAGATATGAGATTCAGTTTATGACTATGCATGTGTTTCAGATATTAGTATGCAGTACTCACTCTCATGATCTTATTTTTTATATTACTTTCATTTCTAAGATTTTAGAAAGCTAGTTGGGGATGCTATCCCATCAGCTCTTCCGTTATGTTCGAGACTTATCACACAATATGCACAATTTCAGCATTGTCAGAATTTACTCTGTTACAATTGATATGTATTCAGACTTCCACTTATTCATGATTAGATTCTCAGTTTTTTCTTGATGCATGCTCTTTAGTCGTTACATTCATGTCATGGGTCGAGTTGGAGCCATTCGTGGTTCTAGGTTCCGTGTCTTGGTATGGACCTATGTTTGGGTCGTGACAAACTTGATATCAAAGAAAAGGTTTAGAGTGTCCTAGGATGTCTGAATTCCATATTGAGTAGAGTCTTTTCTATGTGTGTGAAGCACACCACACTTATAAGGGAGAGGCTACAAGACATTTTAGGAAATTTTCCTTCTTTCATGATCTATGTAGTGTGATGAAGTATCTCTCTATCCTTCTAACTCCCCTTCTTTCATTATCTACGTCATGCGATGAAGTATCTTTCAATCCTTCTAACTCGTACGGTACGCATTTGCAGAATTATGCCTCCACGCCGAGAATATGGTAGAATAAACAAAAATGGAAATGACCATGAAGATAACAATGGAGATGGGCACCAGCAAGCCCCGCCAGCACCAGTAGGTCTTTTTTCCGGGAAGGTCTCTCATGCCGAGTTTAGAGCGGCTTTTCAGATGTTCCCGTAGGATTTCACCACTTAGGTCAACCAGAAGGCAGTGGCTCATGTCCATTAGAATGAGAACGCAGTGAACTTGGGCATATTTGCATGCCCAAGTGCTATTTTATATCTAACTTCGAGTTGTGTTTGCAAATTAAATTAATTGTATTCTCATATAATTCTATATATTTGTGTGCTGGAACTAACCTACATGATTAGCTTGTTTTATAGGTTAAAAATGTGTAAGAATGGGCTTAAATATGATGATGCATGAGCCAGAAGGAAGCTGTCACGACCCGAACATAGGCCTGAATCAAGACGCGGGACAAAGAACCCCAAGAGGCTCCAAGTCAACCCATGGCATGAACATATCATCTAACTCAATCATAATAAAATGGAAGATGAACATAATTAATATAGAGGAAGTCTGATAAGGTCATAACATCGGAATACATGACTCAAAAAAGAAGTTGATTACATGTTCTGTCTGAAAGCCTCTACTGATGACGACTTGATAGGACAAGACCCCGACAAACTCACTAAAGTCTAAAACTGAAAGTACTAGATACAACTGAAATGAAGGGCCTCGACAGATGAGGACTCACCAACTCTAGTTGATAAGTGCTAAAGCTGCAGGTCTTGCTAATAGTGGGAGTCTGGCTAGCAGCAAAACTGAGTCTGGAGATCGAAGCCTGTATCATGAAAGATACATCATAGAGTATACGGTTAGTACGTGGAAAATACCAAGTATTCAAGGTAAGAAAAACTGCTAAGTAAGTAAAATTAAGAAATTATTCATATCATAAAACATATTTAAAATAAGATTCTAAGAGTAAGACTTGCATGCTATTTTCTGAAATCATGAGCTGAACGTAACTGAATATCATAACTAAATCGAATGACCCAAAGCTAAAAACTGAAAATTGGGTCAAACCTGCTGAAACCATAATAGCATGACTACTGAACATACATTACTAAAATTATGATGAACAATGGGAGGCTCGTCATATAACCGACATTACCACGATAGAGCTTACTTGGTCCCGACTATTACACTCATGTGGGTAGAGCCATCGAAAGCCTTCCCAGAGCTAAGGATGCTACCATAATATCGATATCAAGCTGAAGGCCCCTTGGGGATAAGGGAGGTCCCGTATAATCTGAACATACCTACATTGGCGCGCAGTTCTGAAACATATGGTTGATTGATCCTTAGACTACTAGGTGCTAGACAAAACTCTCAAAAACATGCATATTCTCTCCATCAGTTTTCAATGAAGCTGAACCATTTTCTAGTAACGAAGCTGACTCATAACATACATGCATAAATCTGAAATCATAACATGAGGAGCCTTAGGCTCAAACCATACCACAAGCTGAAAATAGTGGGAGTCTAGACTCCAAAATCCATATAGTAAGCTAATACAGGAAATCTAGATAGATCATGAAACAAACTTGATCATATGGGCTTGCCCAGTACTTAAACATGCTTGAAATCAACTTGATTCACTTGAAAACATGAACATAGACATGGGTAATTTGAAAACCTACTTTTCTCATGAACATTTCATCATACTTGAACACATATACCATAATTCCCAACTTATCATGAGCTTCCATGAATGGGCATTAAAATTTGTAAAACTTGAAGCATAAATTTATAATTGAAAATATTGTAAAATATGCCCACGAATCATAATTCAACATTTGAAACATGTATTGATCATACCCATGAATGAAACTTCGAGAACTCATATGTTAGGTTAAAACCCCATAGATTCATAAACTAGAATTTCATAAAATAGAGAGGGCTTGGGCATGTGTGGATGAGTACACCCATTCATAACCCTACATATCTGGAGAAATCTGAATTCATAAACCCTCTTTAAATCCTAATGAATTTTTGGGGAAGAACTTGAAGAATCCGAAGTTTGATCACCCTTGGAAATCTCCGTATTTGCATGCACTAAAGAGGATGGGTTTGAATGAGTTAAACCCTCTTAAAACACCCTTTTCTGAGCTTAAAATGACGTAGTATAGGACTTAGGGGCTTGAAAATGATGAAACTATCCTTAATGAAATTTCTGGAAAAATTACACTGCCAGTGGAAACAGGCATCACAACCGGCTGTTACTACCTCCCACTGTCCGTTACACCCCTCGTTGGATCACCCCCTTTACGGGACCCATACCTATTACCACGACAGGTTCCACGAGTCATACCCAGTTCCAATGACTCATGGAAACCATCTATTATCACCACTATCCTTTTTTCGATAACCTTCCAACGAGACCATACCACGATCCGCGGCTCAAACAAATGAGTCGTTCCATGATTCATTACTTTCTCCCTGATCAAGTCCAACCTCACAACGACTCCCATCCAAAGACTTATTATAACAACCTACGGGTCATTCTAAGACCTGTTACTTCCTAGTCTGATTCTACAGCTTCTCATTAGGGGAACTTCATATGGGTCGTTGGCCCACCAACGACCCTTACAACGAGTCGTCCTGAGAAAAATTTCAGATTTTTTCTATCGCACTCCATTTTCAAATCCTGAAATTAGTCATAGACACTTCTGAGATATTACAATATCTCCCCTAAGGATCATTCATCCTCGAATGTGGGTAAACATACTGAAAGACTAAGGAATGCAACTATCATACTCAAATACTGAAAATACATGTTGAAAACGATGGAGTGACTGGCTCCGAATTGAACTACATGACTGAACTGAATTCCTGAATCACACATACATTCATTGATATGAAAGAAACTGGGGTATATGAGCTGAACATGAAACTGAATAGGGTACTAAGGAGGAAACTGATACCTCAAACTTAAACTGAGTCGTAAGGGAATAGATGTGGGTACCTAGTCATCATATCTGCTTCTGCTTCCCACATTGCTCCCTCCATGTGTTGATTCCTCCACAAAACCGTGATTGAAGTCACTTCTTTGTTTCTTAGCTTTCAAACCTGAAGATCTAGTATTTCCACTAGAACCTCCTCATAACTAAGGCTATCCTTTACACCTACACTCTCCACCAGAACAACTAGAGTTGGATCACCCAAACACTTCTTTAAGAGCGATACATGGAAAACTGGACGAACTGAAGCTAATTCTGAGGGCAACTCCAACTCATAGACCATCTTGCCAACACATTTCACAATCTGATACAGGACAACACAGTGGGGACTAAGTTTCCCTTTTTTTCCGAATCTCATCACTCCCTTCATGGGAGATACCTTCAAAAACACCCAATCATCAACTTCTAAATTAAGTTCTCTTCTTCTCACATCTGCATATGACTTTTGACAACTTTGAGCTATTCTCTATCTTTCCTTTATAAGCTGAACTTTCTCCAAGGCCTCATGAACCGAATATGGTCCTATCAATGTAGCCTCACCAACTTCAAACCAACCAATAGGTGACCTACACCTCCGCCCATAGAGAGCCTCAAACTGAGCCATCTATATGATGGAATAGTAGCTATTATTATATGCAAACTCAATAAGAGGCAAATGATCATCCCAACTACCCTTGAAATCAATAACACATGCTCTTAACATATCCTCAAGGGTTTGAATAGTCCGCTCCACATGACCATCCATTTGCGGGTGAAAGGCAGTGTTAAGCTTGTCCTGAGTACCAAGTCCTTTCTGAAATGATCTCCAAAACTAGGAGGTAAACTGAGTACCTCTATCTGATATGATAGAAAATGGCACTCCATGCTACCGAACTAACTCCCGAATGTACAACTTAGCATAATCCTCCACTGAATTGGTAGTTTTGACCAATAAGAAATGAGCTGCATTAGTCAACCTGTCTACAACCACCCAAATAGAGTCATATTGTCACCAAGTATGAGGAAAACCTGTAATGAAGTCCATATTGATTTCTTCCCACTTCCAAATAGGGATACTAATGTATTAGAGCACACCTCCAGGTCTTTAATGCTCAACCTTCACCTGTTGACAATTCGAACACTTAGTCACAAATTCTACTATGTCATTCTTCATGCCACTCTACCAATAGACTTCTCGTAGGTCACGGTACATCTTGGTGGCACCTGGATGTATAGAGTATCTGGAACCATGAGCCTCGTGCAACATCCGATCCCTCAAATTATCAACACCCGAAACACAAAAGAGACCCTAATATCGAAGCACCCCATCTCTCCCTTGGGAGAAGACTTCTACCTTCTGATTCTGAACGACTTCCTTCAACTTTACCAAAATAGGATTCTCGTCTTGTATAGTTTTAACTTTGGTCATTAAGGATGATTCTGACCCAAAAATGCCACTGAGTTCAACAAAAACTCACATTTACTAAATTTAGCATATAACTGACGATCCTTAAGAGTCTGTAGCACCACCCTTAATTTAGCGGCATGCTCCTCCTCGCTCCGAGTGTATATCAGGATGTCATCTATGAACACAATCACGAACATATCCAAATATGTCTTGAACACCCTATTCATCAAATCAATAAAAGTTGCAAGAGCATTCGTTAGTCCAAAAGACATAACTATAAACTCATAATGACCAAACTGAGCCCTAAAGGTTGTGTTCGGGATGTCACTCTCCTAGACTCTGAGTTGATGGTATTCGGATCTGAGGTCTATCTTAGAAAAGCAAGTAGCACCCTGAAGCTAGTAAAACAAATCAGCAATCCTGGGGAGATGATACATGTTCTTGATGGTAACTTTGTTCAATTACCGATTATGCATATACATACGAAGAGAACCATCCTTCTTGCGGAGAAAGAGAACTGGCGCACCCCATAGGGATTTGCTAGGTCTGATGAATCCCTGGTCTAAGAGGTATTTCAACTACTCCTTCAACTCCTTTAGATCAGCTGGGGCCATTATGTAAGGAGGGATGGAAATAGTCTGTGTATCGGGAAGAAGGTTAATACCAAAATCTATCTCCCGCTCAGGAGGAATTCCCAGTAAATCATCTGGAAATACTTCTAGATACTCACACACTATAGGAACTAATTGGATAGTCGGGGTTTCGGATGTAGCATCCTTAACCCTAACAAATAGTACACGCAACCCTTAGAAATCATGTTTCTGGCATTAAGGTAGGAAATAAAGCGACGTACAGGCATAGCTGAACTATCCTTCCACTCTAAGACTGGTTCACCCGGAAATCTAAACTCTACTGCACGGATTCTACAATTTACTAAGGCATAACATGCATGTAGCCAATCCATGTTGAATGTAACATCAAAATTGGTCATGGCTAACACTACTAAATCTGTTGAGGTGACTTTCTGAAGCACTGTGACAGGGAAATTTCTGTATAGTCATCAAGCTATAATTGAATCACCGACTGGAGTAGAGAGTGAGAAAGGTTCTGATAGGATTTCAGGACAGACTCTGAAACTACTAGCAACGTAGGGCATCACAAAAGATAAAACAGTCCCTAGATATAACAATGCATATACATCAAGGTGGAAACTCATAACATATCAATGACAACATTTAGGGAGATCTCCTACTCCTAACAAGATGCTAGGGCATAGAATTTGTTCTGGTGCTGACCACCACCTGCACTAGTAGATGCACCCTGTTAAGCTGGGCGTGCTGGTGGAGCTGCTGAACCGGAGGCTGGATCTTGGCCCCTATCATGGCCCTCTCTAGCTGCTGGGCAATCTCTGAAGCAAGCACCTGAACCTGCCAAACACTAACCCGTGTGCCTCCGGCCACACCAGCTACACTTTTGAATGCTGGACTCTACGGGTCTGCTTCTCTGACCTCTAGAGCCTGATGCTCACCCCCTCTGGTCGCGCCTAGATAGGGATGGAACACTCATAGTTGATGGTGCTGGGGCTGAAGACCTCTGGTAGAACTACTGACGGTGGACACCACCAGGTCCCTGCTGGGAGAATCAAAAGCTATCAGTCCTGGCCCTCTTGGCCTCTCTCTCCCGCTCACTCACATGTACCATCTCTATCTGCTGGGCATACAGAAAAATCCGGGAAAAGTCAATATCCTGACGAAGCATCGCAGTTCGGCGATCTTTGACTAGGTAGTCTACAACCCCATGCATAAACCGGCTCACTCGGGCTCTCTGATCAGCCACCATCTGAGGTGTATATTTTGACAGACGAGTGAACTCTATGGCATACTCCTGATCATCTTTCCTAGTTTTAGGATCCCAAACTCGGCTGCTTTGATCTCCCTCATCTCACGAGGGAAGAAGCGATCTAGAAATGCGACATGAAACTCATCCTAACAAATAAGTCCTGCTCCAAGTGCCCTACTATCCTTCCATTGCATGAACTAAATGCGCACAACCCCTTTCAACTGATACGAGGCTAGATCAGCGCACTCCTCTCCGGTCACCCCCATGATCTGGGTGATTTTCAGAACCTCATCAATGAACTCATGTGGATCCTCGTCCACTTTTGATCCAAGAAACTCCAGAGGGTTCATCCTCAGAGAATCTCTGATTTTTGCTGCCGCTGCATTTCCATTCTGAGGGACATGCGCTACTGCCTGCTAATTGACCTGGGTGGTCAAAGCCTAAGATAACATCTGTATGGCTGCCCTGAACTCAGCATGGGAAACCGGATCGGGTACACGCTCCTCATGGGCTGGTGGGGCCTGTTGGTTCCCGTCTCCATTTCCATTCTCATGGACTTTTCCATTTCCATTTCTTCTTCCGTTAACTTCACGGAGAGGCATGATTCTGCAAACGCATATAGCACGAGTTAGAAGGATAAAGAGACGTATCATCGCACAACTCAGATCATGAAAGAAGGAAACATTTCCTAAATGTTTCGTAGCCTCTTTATCATAAGTGTAGCGCACTTCACACCCATGAAAAAGACTCTACTTAATGTGGTTTTTAAACACCCTAGAACACTTCAAAACCTAATGCTCTGATACCAAGTTTTATACGACTCGAGCATAGGCCCAAATCGAGATACGAGACAAAGAACCCCAAGACATTTCAAGTTTACCCATGGCATGAACATATCATCTAACTCAATCATAATAAAACAAAAGATCATCATAATTAATATAGAGGAAGTTTGATAATATCATAACATCGGAATACATGGCTCAAAATTGAAGTTGATTACATGTTATGTCTAAAAGCCTCTACTACTAATGAGTTGATGGGATAAGACCCCAACTAATTCACTAAAGTCTAAAACTAAAAGTACAAGATACAACTGAAATAAAGGGCCCTCAACAGATGAGAACTCACCAACTCTGGCTGATAAGTGCTAAAGTTGCTGGTCAGGCTAACACTGGTAATCTGGCTAGTGGATGAACTAAGTCTTGATATCGGAGTCTGTATCATGAAATGATACAACATAGAGTATGCAGTCAGTATGTGGAATGTATTGAGTATGCAAGGTAAGTAAAACCGTTAAGTGAAAATCAGAAATTATGCATATCATAAAACATAGTAAAGGTAATATTCTGAGCGTAAGGCTTGCATGTTGTTTTTTGAAATCATGATCTGAACATAACTGAATATCATAACTGAATCGAATGACCCAAACTTAAAAACTGATAATCATGAGTAAAACTGAACATTGTGTCAAACCTACTGAAACCATAATAACATGACTAATGAACATGCATAACTGAAATCATGAGGAACAATGGGAGGCTCGACATATTATCGACATTACCACGATAGAGCTTATATGGTCCCCACTATTACACTTAAGTGGACAGAGTTGTCCTTAGCGTTGCCAAGGCTAAGGACGCTACCATGATATAGATATCAAGCTAAAGGCCCCTTAGGGGTAGGGGAAGCTCAAAAGGAAGGTCCCGAATAATCTGAACATACCTATGTTGGCATGTAGTTCTAAGGCATAGGGTTGACTGACCCTTATACTACTCGATGCTAGACACTACTCTCAAAAACATGCATATGCTCTCCATCATTTTTCAACGAAGTTGAACCATCGTCTAGTGACGAAGATGACTCATAACATACATGCATAAATCTAAAATCATAACATGAGGAGCCTTGGTCTCAAACCATACCACAAGCTTAAAATAGTGGGAGTGTAGACTCCAAAAGTCATGTGGTAAGCTAATACATGAAATCTAGATAAATCATGAAACATACTTGATAATATGGGCTTTCCTAACACTTAAACATACTTGAAATTAACTTGATTCAGTTGAAAACTTTAACATAGACATGGGTAATTCGAAAACCTACTTTTCTCATGAACATCTCATCATACTTGAACACATATACCATAATTCCCAACTTATCATGAACTTCCATGAATGGGATTAAAATTTTTAGAACTTGAAAGCATAAATTTATAATTAAAAACATTGTAAAAAATGCCCATGAATCATAATTTAACATTTGACACATGTATTGATCATACCCATGATTGAAACTTAGAGAATTCACATGTTAGGTTAAAATCCCATAGATTCATTAAATAGCATTTCACAAAATAGAGAGGGATTGGGCATGGGTGTGGATGATTACACCCATTCATAACCCTATATACCTGGAGAAATCTGAATTCACATACCCTCTTGAAAGCCCAATCAATTTTCGGGGAAGAACTTAAAGAATCCTATGTTTGATCACCCTTGAAAATCTTTGTATTTGCATGCATGAAGGAGGATGTGTTTGAATGAGTTAAACCCTCTTAAAACACTATTTTCAGATCTTAAAATGATATAGTATAGGATTTAGGGGCTTGGAAATGATGAAACTACCCTTACTGAAATTTCTGGAAAAACTGTATTATTAGTGGCAACGGGCATCACAATGGACCGTTAATGGCTCCCATGGTCCGTTACACCCTCATTGGATCACCCCGTTTACCAGACCCAAACCTGTTACCACGACAGGTTCCACGAGTTGTACCCAGTTCCAACGACTCGTGGAAACTATGCATTATCACCACTGTCCCTTTTCCAAAAACCTTCCAACGGGACCATGCCACGACCTGTGACTTGAACAAATGAGTCGTTCCATGACTCGTTACTTCCTCCCTGATCAAGGCCAACTTCACAATGACTTCCATCCAATGACTTGTTATAACAACCAACGGGTCATTCCGACACCCGTTACTTCCTAGGGCAATTCTGCAGCTTCTCACCACAGGCACTTCCAACAGGTCGCTAGGCCCACCAACGACCCGTACAAAGAGCCGTCCTGAGAAAAATTCCAGATTTTTTCCTGTCACACTCCATTTTTTCAAATTTCGAGTTTAGTCTTAGACACTTATTATCAAAGCTCAGAATTAATTGCAAAGAAGAAACATGAAGAGAGCAAGGAAATGTCACTGTTTCATACTGCCAGCATGCCATGCTGCGCAAGCAGCGCACTAGGCGCTGTGTCATGTTGTGCGTGTGCGCGTAGGTGGAGACTCACTAGCGTGCCATGTGCCTCAACATTCAGCAGCAACACGCATCTGCACCGTGTGAATCTTGGCATCCTACGCGACAAGCAACATTCCATGTTGCGTAGGTGCCATGATGAAGGTCGTGCAATGTTGGGGAACGCCCAACCAGCCCTTTCCATGTGCGACCAACAACTACAATTCCATAACACCTGCACAACAGCTTCATGTCACGGAGGTTGTTCTTCGCGATGAGCAACGTGACATGAAGCAGTTTTTCCAATGGATAATGTTCTTGTATTTTTCACTTTGTATAAATTAAACACTTAGCTATTTTATTTCGTTATCACAAATTATTTTTGTTAGAAACGTAAGAGGAGTGAAGGGAGTACGAAGGAAATTCTACCTAGGGTTCGTTTTCTTTAAGTTTTTGTTTTCTACTCTTGTAATTACATGACTTCAAATATTTTTTTGATTCCTTGTACGAACATGAGTGGATAAAACCCTTCTTCTAGGGTTGACGCCATAAAACATGATTGTAATTGTCTAATTCGATATTTGGTTCAAGTTTTCATGTTGTTTGTCTTGCATTTTTATTTTCTACCATTTCAATGATTGATCACCATTGAAACGTACTCGTTACGGGTTAGGAAAAACTTGAAAGTGCAAAAGCTAGGTTAGAATTAGGAATTCAAGAAGAGAGTTCTTGTCTTTAAGACTTGATTCGCGGTTAGGATAGCAGTATACCTAATTCGCCTTGCTTGGTTATAAAAGGGGATGATAGCTAGAAATCGATGTTGGAATTATCATATCACCCCTCATAGAAGTAGCTGTGAAGCCAAGTTAGGTTAAATGGTTAGAGGTTCAAAAGTCTATAACCAAGAGCATTAACCCCGTAATCCACTCCACATAGATAATTACTTATAAATTAGGTTCTCACATCCCCGCTCAACAATATAGTTGTAACGATAATTCGCTTATGTTTAGAGGCTTGAAAGACCATAAAAATTGCACTCATCTTTAGAGAAAACCAATGAAATCGCATACCTGAACCAATTTGAAAGTAGCATTACATGATTGTTTGGCCTTAACTCTAGATGCTTCTTATTATTGTTTTCCGAATTATTTTGTGATCAAAACTAGATTTAGTAGCAAACAACAAAATCTTGAAAAACTAACACTTTTGGAATTTGAATTAACACTTGAATTTGTAAATTCACTAAAAGGACTAGTCCCTGTGGGTATAACATCCGACTCTTCAGAGTCACGTTACTACTTGTATGACCGCGTGCACCGAAGGCGTAGCAAGTTTTTGACTCCATTGCCAAGGATTGGCAACATTTAGGTAATTTTTAGTTTTTGTGTTATTTTTATTTCTCTTAAGTGTTAAAAATCTTGGTCTTAGTATGTTAATTTGCAGATAACATGTTTTTCCTTACAACAAGCTGGCAAGGTATAATGAATTGGTGGAGCCGTATTTGGAGCCCGAGCGATAGCTACATCTCTTAAGGAGGGAAGTTCTTTAGAATCCTATTCTACTAGTTCTAGAGGCCCCTCTAGAAGAGATTCCACCAACTGAGCAGGAAGAAACTTTACTAGAAATAATGGTAGCAAGGTCAGTACATGAAGTGGCAATCCCACTCGTGACAAATGTGACCTCCAGCATCCGCGGACCAGAGCCTGGAGGTACTTTTGAGTTCAAGCAGAATATGATGCAGTTTTTGTACTCAAGTGGGCAGTTCACATGAATGGCACATGAGGACCCACAACAACATTTGCAGAATTTACTTGAGATCAGTGACACCTTCGTCCCCACTGGAGTGTCGACTGATTATATGAGATTTACCTTCTTCCCATTCTCACTATTGGGAGAGGAAAAGAGGTGTTTGAAGGTAGAGCCACTAAACTCCATCACCACATGGGATGACCTAGCAAGGAGGTTCCTCATCAGATTCTTCCCCTCCGGTAAGACAACAAAGCTTAGAAGTGAAATACTTAGTTTCAAATACAGGCCGGAGGAAAATATTTACTTGGCTTGGGTGAGATTCAATTCGTTATTGAGAGACTGCCCTCATCATCAGGAATCCAATGAAGTTAGCCACACTTTTTTGGAGAGTCTAGACCCATATATAAGAATCTTGCTAGACTCTGCATCAGGTGGGCAAGCACTTGAGAAGACTTACGATGAGCTATACACTATTGAATAGGATTGCAGAAGTAAATTCATAGTGGCATAGTGATTCGTCTAGAGGGGCAGACAAGATAGCAGCAGGATTGATCGAAGTTGGCAGTGTATATGCATTGGCAGCCTAGCTAGCTTCATTCCAACATCATATGATGACTCAATTCAGCAAGATGAACTTAGCACAACCGCGGGCACAGGTCAATGCAGTACAATCAGCTCTTAGATGGTGTGAAATTTGTGGAAACAGCGGACATGGTGCATAGTCATGCGAAGCCAATCTAGAGTCAGTCAACTTTGTGGGTAATGTATAAAGGTACGACTGAAGCTATGGAAATACCTACAACAGGAACTGGAAGAATCACTCGAACTTTTCTTGGGGTAGAAATCAAGGGTAGAGACAGAGCTAGCAGCAACCGTAGCAGCAATATCAGCAGCATAACAGATATGCTAGTGTCCAAGCTAGCAATATTGAGGAGATATTGCAGAAGATCATGGTCAATCAGACCTAGATGGTAGCTGATCAGGCAAAAATGGCCTCAGAGTTAAAGAATCAGCAGCTGGCCACCAGAAACTTAGACAAGCATATGGATTAGTTGGTAGCCCCGTAGCATAATAGACCTCAACAGGGTTTACCCAGTGACACTAAAACAAACCTGAGGCAGGTCATAGCCATCAATTTGAGGAGTGGAAAATAGCTAGTTGATGCAGCACCAAAAGAGAAGAAGAATGAGGTGTAACTAGAGTTGGTTAGACCCGGCCCGTCAGCTAACAGGAGCACAGAAAAGAGAGCTGCAGATAATAATTCACAATCATTAGTACTGCTTCTACAGAGACCACCACCACCATTCCCACAAAGGCATAAGAAGAGGAGGATTCATGCTATAAGAAATTCTTTGATATTTTCAAAGAACTTCACATAAATTTTCCTCTCATTGATGTTTTGCAAGGAATGCCTAAGTATGCTAAGTACTTGAAGGATGTGGCATCCAACAAGGTGAGGCTGCTAGATGTCCAGTCTGTAGCACTTACCCAGGAGTGAAGTTTTAGGGTGACGAGCAAGATGCCCAAAAAGCTCATAGACCTCGGGAGTTTCACCCTTCATGTACAAATAGGTGGAATAGATGTAATGAGGGCCTTGTGTGATTTAGGGGCCAAAGTGAATTTGATGTCCCTATCTTTTTTCAATACACTTGGTTTGGGAAAACCAAGGCCCACAGGAGTGGTGCTGCAGTTGGCGGAAAAGTCGAAGGTGGCCCCAGAGGGAATTATTGAGGACCTACTCATCAAAGTAGGTAAGTTTATGACACCTTCCAATTTCATTATTTTGGATTTTGAGGTTGATGACAAGGTAATTAATCCTAGGATGACAATTCTTGGTCAGGGGAGGAGCTATAATTGATGTTAGAGCTGGCACGCTGAGAATGAGGGTAAATGATGAAGAGGAGATGTTTAGGGTGTATTTGAAAATCCACTCCCAAACATATTTAGAGATATTTTCAAGATCAGTATAGTGATAGATGCTAAGTGTGGGCTGGTGGATTCCATAGGCCCACTTCTACAGGACCTCTTAACAATTGAGCCCAAGACTACTATGGGTAATACTTCAAAGAATGTGATGGTGAAGGATGTGATGGAAGTGAGGAGGGAGAGTCTGTAGGCTATTACCTCTAAAGTTAAAAAGAAATGGAGATGGTTCCCGAAATGGAAGAGTCATTTGAGAACATCCTGAAAAGGATGATTGACGTCGTGTCGCGACGTAAAATCAGGCGCGGCTTGGAAGGCAACCCAATGGTAGCACAGGTATAATTTTCTTTTTCTTTTGTTTTTGATTTTGGTTATTTTCAACTGTGTTGTTGTTTTTGTGAGTTAAGCACAGATTGGGGATAAGTCTAAGTACTCTTAGACGAGGAAGCTAAGGAGCGTGAAAAAACATGAGTGTGGGGTTAATGTCCCCAATGTTGAAAATGAGGAAAATATGCTTCTAGCTAGGCATAGAGGCCTCAGGAAGTATCTCTCACTGTCGTTTTAAATTAAATTCATGCTTTGGGGAACATAACATACTTTAAGTGTGGGGTGAGGGGTAATTTTAAAATTTTTGTGATGTTAAGTTGGGGTGAATTAGGTGTTTTTTCTAAAATTGTATGATATGAAGTCTGAGTTGAACACAATTCACCCACCCTTTGGTTTTTCTTTTTTGGTTCTTTTCCAAGGGGGGCAATTTCAATCGAGAATAATATATTTTATTATTCTCCACATACTGTCTTAGTCATAGTTAAGGACTGTTCCCGATGATGGGTGGATCACAGCCGTCTTGAGGGAAAATAATCGATAGGATTTTGTTTTTGAACCCTTAACTGATTGATTGCTTGATGCTCTTGTGAATGTTGTACATGATTGTTAGAGGAAAGTAGAGTTTTAATTGTGAATCATGTCGAGTTAAGTGTATGAATTTGTTTGAGACACCTAGGCTCTTGAATATGACTCTGTATACTTATTGCTTAATTTTGAATCCATGTGATTGGTTGGGTTGAAAGTTTGTATGGGTCCATCTTGACTTGAACATGTGCAGTGAGTGTAAGGTTTTGTGTATTCCATGCTTTCATTTATAGAGTCTAGAACTTGCCTAGTGTGCTTGCCAAGCGAAATGAGGGATGTTAACTGTAAGAGATGATTTAGGAATTTCTTTGAATGAGCCTAATTTTTATCCTTTGCTTTACCTACCTTTGATGCCTAATCTTAGTTAGCCCCATTTAGACATGAGCCTATTCATTGATTAGCCACATTAAAAGCTTAATCCTTTTCTTTCGATAGCCTTGAATTTGATCTAAAATTCCTAAGCGCTTGAGTGAAAATGCATAAGTATTGGTAGGAAGTAAAATAACAAAAGAATGAAAACGTTGCTTAAGTACTCCTTACTAGGAATATAAGTGTGCTTAAAGACATGCGGAATAAAAAAGGAAATTAGGAGGTGAAAAGAACAAGATGTGGAGTAGAAGAAGAGCATGTGCTTAAAGCAAAAGTGATGTATTAAAAGCGCTTAGGGAAGGTAGTCACTATTACTGGCCAAAATAGTACCTACTTGGTCCTTAGCTTATGTTACAACCCAATAAGTCCTATTTGATCTTACTTTCAGAGGTTCCTAAACTAGTGATGTAAAACACTAATGGAAACCATATGGGTCATTGCATGTTGCATATGAATTCTTTGTGAGAGTGAACTTAATTCTTATTCATATACCTATGCTTATCATAACTGGTAAATTTGTGAGTGAAAATGGATATCTCTCTTGTTGTGAGGGCACATGTTTGAGGAAAGATGAAATTTATATCAAACTTCTTGATTGGTTAAATTGTATAAGTTATCTAAGTGTTATAGTCAATTTTTGAGGATAGGAGGTCTTAACTTAGTTATTCTTGAACTTAAATTGGTTATATATAGCATGCTCTATTGTAAACTTGAAATTGGTTATATATAGCATGCTCTATTGTAAACTTGTCGTCTAAATCCATATGGTATCCTTAACTTGAGTTGTATTGTGTTAATTGGTAATGTGGAGTCCTCTGGGTGCATGAGATGTAATAGAGTTGTTCGAGGATGAACAAGGCATTTAGCGTGGGGTAGTGATCTTGGGCATATTTACATACCCAAGTGTTATTTTATATCTAATTTCGAGTCGTGTTTGTCAATTAAACTAATTATATTCTCATGTAATTGTGTATATTAGTGTGCCAGAATTAACCTACATGATTAGCTTGTTTTATAGGTGAAAAATGCTAAGGATGGGCTTAAATATGATGACCCACGAGCAAGAAGGAAGCTCGGAATTTATTGCAAAGAAGAAACATGAAGAGAGCAAGAAAATGTTGTTGCTGAACATTGCTAGCGTGCCAAGTTGCGCAAGTATCGCGCTAGGCGCCGTATCACTCTTGGAATCCTGTGCGGTAAGCAGCGTGTCATGCTACGCAGGTGCCGCAATGAAGGCTGTGCGACACTGGGGAACGCCTAGCCAGCCCTTGCCATGCGTGACCAACAACTGCAATTCAAGAACACCTAAGCAACAACTTCGTGTCACAGAGGCTATTCTTCGTGATAAGCAACGTGACATGGAGCAATTTTTCCAATAGACAATTTTTTTGTGTTTTTCACTTTGTATAAATTAAACAATTAGATATTTTATTTCATTTTCATATTTTATTTATTTGAAACGGAAGAGGAGTGAAGGGAGAATAAAGGAAACTCTACCTAGGTTTCGTTTTCTTTAAATTTTCTTTTCTACTCTTGTAATTACATGACGTTAAACATGTTTTTGATTCTTTGTATAAACATGAGTGGCTAAAACTCTTCTTCTAGGGTTGAGGCTACAAAACATGATTGTAATTGTTTAATTCGATATTTGGTTCATGTTTTCATGGTTGTTTGTCTTGCATTCTTATTTTCTATTGTTTTAATGATTGATCACCTTTGAAACATACTCGTTAAGCTTAGGAAAAACTCGCAATAGCAAAACCTAGGTTAGAACTAGGATAATTCGCTTATGTTTAGAGGCTCGAAAGACCATGAACATTGCACTCATCTTGTGAGACAACCAATGAAATCGCATACTTGAACCAAGTTAAAAGTAGCATTACATGATTGTTTGGCCTTATCTCTAGATGCTTCTTATTATTGTTTTTAAAATTATTTTGTGATCAAAGCTAGATTTAGTAGCAAACAACAAAATCTTGAAAAACCAACACTTTTGAAATTTGAATTAACACTTGAATTTATAAATTCACAAAAAAGACTAGTCCCTGTGGGTTCGACATCCGGCTCTTAAAAGTCACTTCACTACTTATACAATTTCGTACGCTGGAGGCATAGCACGCAACGGCGGCTCGGGTTTGGGACTTTCTTAGGATGAATGCACCTGAGTTTATGGGGTCAAAAGTGTATGAGGACACGCATGAGTTCCTTGAGGAGATGAAGGAGATAACCCAGATTATGAGGGTGATGGGAGAAGAGAGCACAAGCTTACCTCCTATCAGCTGAAAGGGGTTTCTTATATTTGGTACCACCAGTGGAAGGACGGTAGAGCAGTTGGCGCAGTTCCCATGAGTTGGGATGAGTTCATGACTGCTTTCTTAGACAGATTCTTTCCTAGGGAGCTGAGGGAAGCAAAGGCGGTGGAGTTCTTCCACTTGAGGCAGAATAATAGAACTGTGAAAGAGTACGCCTTGGAGTTCACCTAGATGTCCAAGTATGCGCTGGAGATGGTTGTGGATAAGAGAGATTGTATGAATAGATTTGTGTATGGAGTGTCAAATTTACTGGTCAAAGAGTGTAGGACCACAATACTGAACAGTGATCTAGATTTCTCTCGATTGGTAATATACTCCCAGTAGATAGAGGTGGATCAGATGAAGGAGAGGGAGAGAGAGGCCAAGAGGGCCGAGCATTGGGTATTCCCCATAGAGGCCAGTGGCGGATATCGTCAGTAGTCCCACAAGAGATCATCACTGCAGCACCATCATCAATCAGTATGCCATTTAGATCTAGGCGTGATTAGAGGGCAAGGACATAAGGCTCCCGAGGTCAAGGCAGCATGTTAGTTGAGCTCAGCATTCCAGTTTGTGGTAGGTGTGGTATAAGACACACCAGAGAGTGCTTAATAGGTTTAGGTGCGTGTTTTGGGTGCGGGAATCCCAAACACATACCCAGAGCTTGTCCATCAATCAAACAGGGCCATGGTAGAGGTTGTGACCCAGCCACTAGTTCAGCAGCTCCACCAGCACGCTCAGCTCAGCAGGGTGCATGCACTAGTGCAGTTTGTGGTCAGTGTCAAAAATAGATTTTATGCCACTCATCTCGTCAGGAGCAGGAGATCTCTCCAGATATGGTCACTGGTATGCTACAAGTACTTCATCTTGATGTGTATGCATTGTTAGATCCAAGGACTACTTTATATTTTGTGACTCCTTATGTTTCCATTAGATTTAGAGTCAGTCCCAAAATCCTATCAGAACCCTTCTCAATCTCTACTCCAATCAGTGACTCAGTCATAGCTCGAAGGGTATAAAGAAATTGCCCTGTCACAGTTCTTTAGAAAGTCAGCTCAGCTGAGTTAGTAGAGTTATACATGACTGATTTCAATGTTATATTTGGTATGGATTGGTTGCATGCATGTTATGCCTTAGTGAATGGTAGAACTCGTACAGTAGAATTCCGGTTTCTGGGTGAGTTAGTCCTAGAATGGAAGGGTAGTTAAGTTGTGCCTATAGGTCTCTTTGTTTCCTATCTTAAGGAAAGAAAGATGATTTTCAAGGGTTGCATTTGCCATCTATTTTGGGTTAAGGATGCTATATCTGAGACCCCAACTCTTCAGCCTGTCCCTTTGGTATGTGAGTATCCGGAGGTTTTCCCAGATGATCTACCAAGAGCCCCTCCTGAGCAGGAGATTGACTTTGGTGTTGACCTTCTTCCCGATATGCAGCCTATATCTGTTCCTCCTTACGGATTGGATCTAGCTGAGTTAAAGGAGTTGAAAGAACAACTGAAGGATCTCTTTGATAAGGGCTTCAACAAACCTAGAAAATCCCCATGGGGTGCACCAGTTCTCTTTGTTAGAAAGAAGGATGGGTCTCTTCGTATGTGCATTGACTATCGGCAGTGGAACAAGGTCACAATCAAGAACAAGTATCCCCTCCCTAGGATTGATGACTTGTTTGACCAAATTCAGGGTGCTAAATGCTTCTCAAAGATAGACCTCAAATCCGAACATCATCAGCTCAGAGTTAGAGAGAGTGAATTCCCGAGGACTACTTTCAGGACTCAGTATGGCAATTATGAGTTTGTAGTTATATTTTTTGGACTGCTGAATGCTCCTGAAACTCTTATAGATTTGATGAATATGGTGTTCATGCAGTATTTAGATATGTTCATGGTTGTCTTCATCGATGACATTCTCATATAATCTCGAAGTAAGGAGGAGCATGCCACACATTTGAGGGTTGTGTTATAGACTCTCAAAGATCGCTAGCTGTTTGCTAAATTAAGAAAGTGTGAGTTTTGGTTGGAATTTAGGCCATGTGGTGTCAATAAAGGGTGTGCAGGTGGACTCTCAGAAGATCGAAGCAGTGAAGAGTTGTCCTAGACCGGTTAATCCTTTGGAGATCAAGAGTTTTTTGGGTATAGCTGGCAATTACAGGAAGTTTGTTGAAGGAATTTCATCCATTGCCGCACTGTTGACTAAGTTGACCTAGAAGGAAGCCAAGTTTCAGTGGTCTAATGCCCGTACGAAGAGTTTTTAGGAGTTAAATACTTGACTCACTTCAGCCCCAACATTGACCCTACCTGAGGGTACAGATGGATTTTTTGTGTATTGTGATTCCTCTAGGGTAAGGTCATTGCGTACGCCTCTAGACAGCTTAAGACTAATGAGAAAAATTACCTGATCCGTGACCTAGACTTTGCAGGGGTGATGTTTATGTTGAAGATTTGGAGACACTACTTGTATGGGGTCCATGTGGATGTGTTTACGAACACCAAGAACCTATAGTATATGTTCACCCAAAAGGACTTGAATTTGTGATAAAGGAGATGGTTAGAGCTTCTCAAGGACTATGAAATGAGTGTCCTTTATAATCTGGGAAAGGCCAATATAGTGGCGGATACCCTTAGCAGACTATTCATGGAGAGTGTTTCTCGTGTGGAAGATGGAAGAAAAATGTTGATGAAGGATGTATGTTCGCACTCCGGCGCACACAAGTGCACGTGATCGTACAAGTAATACAGTGACTCTTAAGAGCTAGATGTCGAACCCAAAGGGACTAGTCTTTGTTAGTGAACTTACAAATTCAAGTGTTAAATCAAATTTCAAAAGTGTTCAAGTTCCAAGATTTGAAAGTTGGTTTCTAAATCTAGTGGTGATCAATAAATAATTTGGAAAACAATAATAAGAAGCATCTAGAGTTAAGGCCTAACAATCATGTAACGCTACATTCAGATTAGTTCAAGTATGAAATTTCATTTATTGTCTCATAAGATATATTCAATGCTCATGTATTTCGAGCATCTAAACATAACAAATTAGCCTCACAACTACCTCATTGAGCAGGGATGTGGCGTCCTAATTTGTATGCACTTATTTATGTGGAATGGTCTATGAGGTTAACACCCTTGGTTATGGACTTTCAAACCTCTAACCATTTAACCAACTTGGTTTCACAACTACTTCTCTGAGCGGTGATGTGACAATTCCTAGTTGGTGTCTAGCTATCCTCCCATTTTATGACCAAGTGAGGCAAATTAGGTATATTGCTATCCTAACCGCGAATCAAGTCTTGAAGACAAGAACTCACTTCTTGAATTCCAAGTTCTAACCTAGGTTTTGCTCTGTCGAGTTTTTTCCTAAGCTTAACACATGCATTCTAATGGTTATCAAGCATTAAAATGGTAAAAAAAATGCAAGGCAAACAATATTGTAAACTTGAACCAACTATTGAATGAAACAATTACAATCATGTTTTGTGGCCTCAACCCTAGAAGAAGGGTTTTAGCCACTCATGTTCACACAAGAAATCAAAAACATGTACGAATTCATGTAATGACAAGAGTAGAAAATAAGAAATAAAGAAAACAAACACTAGATAGAGTCTCCTCCATTCTCCTTTCGCTTCTCTGTTTTTTCTAAAAGTAATACGTGATAATCTAAAAATTAACCCAAGTGTTCAATTTATACTAAGTGAAAAAATATAAAAATAGGCCATTGGAAAAAATAGGCCATTGGAAAAATAGCTCCGTGTGACATTGCTTGTCGCGCCACAAAGCCTCCCTGACACAGAGCGGTCACGCATGTGTTCCGGAAATCTAGGCGCTGGCACAAAATGGGCACTCTGTATAGGCATGACATGGACGCAGGCATTTTCTTTATAGTATTTATAGTAATAGTACAAGTACACTATTTCAGTAAACTGTTAATCCATTAGCGTGACACGGCTTGGACGAGGTGTTGTCTACCTTGGCATGTCATTTGAGGATATGGTTTCCTGCGTGGCATGACGCCTGGCATGGAGATGGGCCTATATGACACGGCTCCAACATGCAAGGCTACTACCTAGAAGTCCTTCGCGTGCACACACACGGCGTGGCACGACACTGGGCCCGAAACGCTGGTGGTTTAGGTAACCTCTTTCCTTTGCATCTTCATGTCATCTTCCTTGAACTTCATTTCAAACTTTCTTATTCTGCATTGAACATCATATTAATCCCATCCTTAGTGTATTTCACCTACAAAAATCGGATAATCAGGTCAGTTAGTTCTGGCACACAAATATACACAATTACATAAGAATATAATTAGTTAATTTGACTGACATTGCTAAAACTAAGTTGTAAAATAGCACTTGGGCACAGAAATATGCCCAAGATCATTACCCCACACTTAAAGCCTTGGTCATCCTCGAACAATTTCATTATATCTCGTGCAGAAGGAGGACTCCACATCGCCAATTACGCAAGACAATTCGAGTTAAGGCTACCATGATTGATTTAGATAGCAAGTTTAAAATATAGCATGCTATATATATACCCACTAAAAGCACCAACCATGTTAAGACTTCCTAGCCTCAACAATCGACTCAAAATCTTAGCAAACTCATGCAATTTAACCAATCAAGAAGTCCGATATGAATTTCATCTTTTCTCAAACATGTGCCCTCACAACAAGAGAGATACCCATTTTCACTCTCAATTTTTCAAATTATAACACATATGGGTATATGAATAAGAATTAAGCTCACCCTCACAAAGAATTCACATGCAAAAATTAATGAACCATATGCTTTCCCTTAGTGTATTACTCCGCTAATTCAGGAACATCGAAAAGTAATATCAAGTAGGACTTTATGAGTTGTAATGTAAGCTAAGGGACAGGTAGGTACTATTTGGCCAGTAATAGCCACTATCTTCCCTAAGCGCTTTTAATACATCATTCTTTTCTCATTATGTACATCCTCTTCTTTTACTTAACTTCTTGTTCTTTCCACACTCAATTTCCTTTTTATTTCCCATATTAGACATGTTTTCATTCTTGTGATCTTTTACTTCCTACCAACACTTATGCATTTTAAACAAGTGCACCTTTATTCTTTTCTTTAACTTTCAAAACCACTATTTCCCATCTTTTTTAAGATTCTCACTCCTTTAACTCTTTTCCATGTTCACTTAAGCGCTAGGAGTCTTGGATAAAATTCAAGGCTATTGAAAGAAAAGGTTTAAGCTCTTAATGTGGTTAATCAAAGAATAGGCTAAAGGCTCAATGGGGCTAACTAGGATTGTGCATTAAGGGTAGGTAAAGCCAAGGATAAAAATTAGGCTCATTCAAAGAAATGCCTAAATCATCTCTTGTAATTAACATCCCTCATTTCATTTTCCAAACACACCAGGAAAGTTCTAGACACTACATGATAACATGAATATACAAAAATCTTACACTCATAGCACATGCTCAATTCAAGACATACCCATACAGACTCTCAATACTGCTGGTCACATGAATTCAACAATTAAGCATATAACATATAGAGTCATATTCCTGAGCCTAAGTGTCTCAAACAAAGTCATATGATTATGCTCAATATGCTTCACAATTAAAACTCTACTTGCTTCTTACAATCATGTATAACACTCAATAAGAGCCTCTAGCAATCAACTAGTGAAGGGTTAAAAACAAAACCTACTAACTAATTTTCCCTCAAGACAGCCGTCATCCATCCATCATCGGGAAAAGTCCTTAACTGAGACTAGGTCACTATGTACAGACAAAGAAAATATTTTATTGTCGGTTCAAAGTGCCCCCTTCGGAAAAGAAGCAAAAAGAAAAACCAAAGGGTAGGTGAATTGAGCTCAACTCAAACTTTAACTTTTTCATCACATATTAGTAGACCAAGCACCAAATTCTCCGACATCAACCTCACAAAAATTTTAAATTACCCTTCACCCCACACTTAAATTATGTTATGTCCCCAAAACATGAATTAAATTTAAAATAAAGGCGAGAGATACATCCTGAAGCCTCTAGGCCTAGCTAGTAGCATGTTTTGTCCTTTTCAATCACATGAGTCACCGACCCCATACTCACAATTTTCCATGCTCCTTAGCTTCTGCATCTAAGAGTACTTAGACTTCCCCTCAATCTGTGCTAAACTCACCAAAACACAAAAACAAAGTGAAAACGAACACAATTACAAACAAACAATAAAGAAATTGTACCGGTGGTACCCTTGGGTTGCCTCCCAAGCAACGCCTAATTTTACATCGTGGAACAACGTGGACCATCCTTTTTAGGATGTTCTCAAGCAATTCTTTTCTTTCGAAAACCATCTCCTTTTCTTTTTGAATTTAAAGGGAACAACCTCCACACTTTGCCTCTTCACCTACATAACTCCCTTCACCTCCAACACTTCCTTCACCATCACATTCTGCAAAGTATTACCCATAGTAGACTTGGGCTCAGTTGTTAATATATCCTGCAGAAGTGGACCCATGGAATCCACCACCCCACACTTAGCATTTGTCACTACACTGATCTTGCAAAGATCTCTGTAGTGTGTTGGGGGGGTGCATTTCATAATATACCCAGAATATTTCTTCCTCATCATTTACCCTCATTTTAAGAATGCCAGCTCTGACATCAATAATAGCTCCATCAGTGGCCAAGAATAGCCGTCCCAAGATGACAGGTACCTTATCATCAACCTCAAAATCCAGAATTATGAAATCAACAGGTATAACAAATTTACCTACTTTGATGAGAAGGTCCTCAATAATCCTCGCCGGGGCCACCTTCAACTTGTCCGCCAGTTGCAGCATCACTCTTGTGGGCCTTGGTTTTCCTAAATCGAGTATATTGAACAAATATAGGGGCATCAACTTCACATCCACCCTTAAATCACACAAGGCCCTTATTATATCTGTCCTACCTATTTGTAAGGGGAGGGTGAAACTCTCTAGGTCCTTGAGCTTTTTGGGCATTTTTCTTGTAATCCTGAAACTGCACTCCTCAGTGAGTGCTATAGTCTGGACATCCACAAGCCTCACCTTGTTAGCCACCACATCCTTCAAGTATTTGGCATACTTAGGCATTCCCTGCAAAACGTCAATTAGAGGCAGATTTATGTGAAGTTTTTTGAAGATATCAAAGAACTTATTAAAGCATGCATCCTCCATGCTCTTCTTAAGACTTTAAGGGAATGGTGGTTGTGGTCTCTCTATAACGGCTACAGTGATGGTTGTGCATTATGTTTTTTAGCTCTCTTATTATATCCCTTCTCCACTGATGGACCTGGTCTAACTAACTCTGGCTGCACCTCATTTTTCTTCTCTTTTTCTGGTGCATCAACTAACTGTTTGCTACTTCTAGGAATTATGGCCATGACTTGCCTTGAGTTTGTGTCTGTATCGCTGGGTAAACCCCCCTGAGGTCTATTATGCAGTGCAGCTGCTAACTGACCCATCTGCTTCTCTAAGTTTCTGGTGGCCAACTGCTGATTCTTAACTTCTAAGGCCATCTTTGCTTGATCAGCTGCCATTAGAGTCTGGTTGGCCATTATTTTTTCCAACATATCCTCAATGTTTCTCGATTGGCCACTATTTTTTCAGCCTTGATGCTGGTACTACTGCTGTTGCGGTTGCCGATAACCCTGACTCTGCCCTTGATTTCCACCCCAAGAAAAGTTAGGGTGATTCTGCTAGTTCTTGTTGTACATATTCCCATAGCTCTGATTACTCTCGACACGTTACCTACAAAGTCCACTGACTCTGGATTAGCCCCCCATGAGTCTGCACAATGCCTGTTGTTGTCACATATCTCACACTAGCTAGGAGTTGGCTGTACTGCATTCACATGGGCCTGTGGTCATGCCATACTCAATTTGCTGAACAGAATCATCATCAGATGCTGAAATGAAGCCAACTAAGTTGCCAACGCATTGTCGTTGTCGACCTCAATAACCCCAGCTGCTCTCTTGCCTGCTCCTCTAGATGATTCGCTGTGCCACTCTCGATTTGCTTATGCAATCCTGTTCAACAGAATATACAGTTTATCTTAAGTCTTCTCAAGTGCTTGCCCACCTGATGTGGAGTCTAGTAGAATTTTTATATGTGGGTCTAGACTCTCCACAAAAGTGTGGGATAACACTTCTTTAGATTGTTGATGATGCGGACAGTCCCTCAATAATGAATTGAATCTCTCCCAAGCTAAATATAAGTTCTCCTCCGACCTTTGCTTGAAAGTGACCTCACTTCTAAGATTTGTTGTCTTGCCGGAGGGAAATTATCTAATGAGGAACTTCCTTGCTAGGTCATCCCAAATTGTGATAGAGTTTATGTCATGACCCAAGTTTACACCCTAGACGTAACACGGGACAAGGAACCCTAGAAGGTTCCAAGTCGACTCATGGCATAATCATCACATAACACTTAACAATATAAATAGCTAATAGAAACATAACTAAGAGGAAGCTAACTAAAAGGAGTCAAATTTAAAACTTAAAGACATAATCTAACAAAACTTTAATACATAGATTGAATCTGACTACACATGTCTAAAAGCCTCTACAAAACTGATGAGTTGCTGGGATAGGTCCCTAGCTAACTCCTAAAGTCTAAAAACGAAAATATAATTGAAAAAAGGAACATCGACCTCGTCATTGATAGAAGAGGACTCACCACAATCCGCTGAGATGGAAGAAACAGCGTGTCTACCCGCAGGGCTGAGTCTGGATACCTGAATCTATATTATGAAATGATATGGCATATAAAGTATGCGGTCAGTACTTGGAATGTATTGAGCATGCAGGGAAATGTAAGCAAACTAAACATACAAGTATACCAGAAGAAAATAAATTGATTTATAAAGCACAAGCCTCCCCTGAGTGATATGAACATAACAACATGAAATTTTCATTTGAGACTCATACTCTAAAGCATCATCAAACTCATGCATAAGGATCCAGCACTAAACATATAATGAAAGCTGAAACTGAAATTAATATCAAACATTGTACTGGATGTATGTTGATAACATAGATTTCATTATGCTTCATCTGTTTTAAATTGAAGTCTGAACTATACGGAGCTGAGCCAAACTGATAACATAAACTAAGGGAGTCATTCTCTGCTATGGAGAGTCCCAAATGAACTAGGGAAACATTCTCAGCTATGGAGAGTTCCACTGATCTAAGGGAAACATTCTCGGCTATGGAGAGTCCCCGACTGACTAAGGGAAACATTCTCAGCTATAGAGAATCCCTGACTGACTAAGGGAGACATTCCCGATTATGGACAGTCCAAGGATGACCAAGGGAAACATTCTCGGCTATGGAGAGTCCCTGTCTAACTAGAATATGAGAAAGACTAATTTGACATTATTCATCTGGCCTATGCTACTACAGCTAATCAAAAACATGAACATTTACTAATTTCATCATATGACACTCATTTAGAAAGGATTAAGGCTACTTTCTACTAACAACAAGCCCCAAAAATCTGCAATATCATTCTCATACTTTATCATCATAATTCATATCTTCATGGTACCAAGTCATCATTTAATCCACACATTTTACATTTACGAACATTTGTAGATTCTTCTCATACTTTACACACCTCCACAACATACAAGTTCCGAGTTCATAACATATGA
Organism: Datura stramonium; assembly: GCA_018107945.1. NCBI lineage: Eukaryota > Viridiplantae > Streptophyta > Magnoliopsida > Solanales > Solanaceae > Datura > Datura stramonium. The sequence goes on from JACEIK010004271.1 coordinate 28,380, forward strand.
CGTATATAATTGAGTCATGTAGGATCCATAGGTCCAATTCCCACTTTAACATATATACATTGATTCATATATTCTAATTTTACGGAAAGCCCATATGGTTAGCTCTTACCTTAAACATGTACAACAAGATCATGATAGAAGCATATATTCATTTCATGGAACCCATTTTGAAATTTTTTCAAATTGATAAAGAAGATACGATAATTATGTCGTTATCATAGGTTCACCTTATATCCCAAAACATTTACATTGAAATATAACGAAAACACATACGTACTTTTCATTGGTCAAGCCCATAAGTTCTAATCTCATCTCAACATATCTATCAAATCATATATTCTAGTTCTTAAGGGAGTTCTTACAATATTCACATAATTTAGACATGGATAGAAGTTCTTGATACAATTGAATGAACAATAACAAAATCACAATCAAGTTTAGACTATCTCATGAAGGAAATTCTACAATCATGCATTATCACCATTACACACATAATTCAAGATATTAAAATAATCTCATAAGCATAAATAACTTTTAATCCTAATGGGTCTTAGATTTCATATAAGACATAGAAGAAATCATCCATAAATTGAAACCCTAGGTCAATCTTTTCTAGAATAATGGAAACGGATTTTTAAATAAAACATTTGGGGCACAAGGATGGATGAATACCCTTGTTGAAAAACCCACATACTTGATTTAAGGAATCTCCTCTTGAACTAAACCCTTGAAGCCTTGAGGAAACCCTTGTTGAATCCTTGATCTTGAGAAGGGAGGGAAGAATAGTTGAGGGAATGAGAGATTAGGCTAGGAAAACCCCTAAAAACGTCCTTAAAATGACCTAAACGACGCCATTTCAAAACTGGAAGCATAGGACCTTACCAAAATACCCCTGGGAAAAACATAAAAAAAAATTCCCGATCTGCGACCACGACCCTCACCACGAATCATTGGTCCTCACCACGACTCGTGGTGACCATTAGTTGCTTCTGGGATCTGCTTCATAGCTTCTTCTTCCTCAAGAAACAATCAACATGATGAGTCGTTACTTCATCCAACGACTTGTCACCACCTCTCATTGACTCCACTTGTTCCTCAACCTCCAACCCTCCAACGACTGACATGATGAGTCATTACTTGATCGAATGACTCATCCGTTCCATCCATTTTCCCTACTGGACCAACCCTCGAGTCCCTTCCAACGACCAACACCATGGGTCGTTGGTAGCTTAAATGGTCCGTCGTCACCATCCCTTATCAACGACCCTGAGCCCTAAACTCCAACCAATGACTCTTCATGACGACCCTTTATGATAACCAATGAGTCATCACCTGACTCTTTCCCTCCGAAAAGCCTTATGGCGATACTTACCATGATTGCATCTAACGGGTCATTGTTTCACACAACGACTCGTACCTCATCTCATGGAATCAAACACTTAGCACTATTTTATGAAACCCTTCCAACGGCTGCCTCTAACGAGTCGTTAGATCGACCAACGACACATTGGACGAGTCTTTTTGAGGCACTGCTGCAGATTTATCTGCTGAACACACTCCAAATCCTGATTTTTAATCTTGGGAACTTTTGTTGTGTTACAGTTTAGTGGATCTGCCTTCATCCACCTCTTCGCCTCTCCCAAAACTGAAAATGGGAAGAGGGTCAATCTCACATAATCAGTCGACACTCCGGTGGGGACGAAGGTGTAACTGATCTCTAAAAAATTCTACCGATGCTGTAGTAGGTCCTCATGTGTCATGCCTGTGAACTTCCCACTCGAGTGCAAAAACTACACCATATTCTACTTGAGCTCGAAAGTACCTTCAAGCTCCAGTATCCGTATGCTAGAGGTCACATCTGTTGTGAGTACGATTGCCACTTCACAAACTGGCCTTACTTCCATTCTTTTTTGTAACACTTCGTTTTTCTCAGCTGGTGGAGTTTCTTCTAGTGGGGCCTCTAGAACTAGTGGAATGGGATTCTGAAGAACTTCCCTTCTCAAGAGATGTAACTATCGCTCAGGCTCCAAATAAGGATCCACCAAGTCTTTATTCCGTACCATCTTGCGGCAAGGACAAGCAGTTACCTGCAAATAAGCAGACTAAGACCAAGATTTTTAACACTTAAGAAAAAAAATAACACAAAAATAAAGATTCACCAAAAGTTGTCAGTCCCTGGCAACGACGCCAAAAACTTGTTCGTGCTTCGGTGCATGCAAGTGCACGCGGTTGTACAAGTAATACAGTGACTCTTAAGAGCCAAATGTCGAACCCAGGGGGACTTGTCTTTGTTAGTGAACATAAAATTCAAGTGTTAAATCAAATTTCAAAAGTGTTAAAGTTCTAATATTTGAAAGTTGGTTTCTAAATCTAGTGGTGATCATAAAATAATTCGAAAAACAATCATAAGAAGCATCGAGAGTTAAGGCCAAAAATTCATGTAATGGTACATTCACATTGGTTCAATTATGAAATTTCATTTGCTGTCTCACAATGTGACAATTCCAAGTTGGTGTTTAGCTATCTCCCATTTTATAACCAAGTGAGGCGAATTAGGTACATTCCTATCTTAACCGTGAATCAAGTCTTGAACACAAGAACTCTCTTCTTGCATTCCAAGTTCTAACCTAGGTTTCTCTCTGTTGAGTTTTTTCCTAAGCTTAGCACATGCATTCTAATGGTGATCAAGCATTAAAATCGTAAAAACAAAAATGCAAGACAAACAACATTGAAAACATGAACCAACTATTGACTTAAACAATAATAATAATGTTTTGTGGACATAACGATAGAAGAAGGGTTTTAGCCATTCATCTTCACACAAGATATCAAAAACATGTTTGAATTCCTGTAATGACAAGAGTAGAAAAGAAGAAATAAAGAAAATGAACCCTAAATGGAGTTTCCTCCATTCTCCCTTTGCTTCTATGTGTTTTCTAAAATTAATATGTGATAATCGAAAAATTAACCCAAGTGTTCCATTTATACTTAGTGAAAAAATACAAAAATTGGCCATTGGAAAACAGCTCCGTGTTACGTGGTTGGTCGTGCCACAAAACCTTTGTTACATAGAGTTGTCGCGCATGTGTTCTGGAAATCTAGGCGCTGGCACAACATCGGCACACTAGTCGAGCATGGCACAGACACAGGTGTGTTAATCCCTTAGCGTGACATGGCCTGGATAAGATGTTGCCTGCCTTGGCATGTCATCGCATGCATACGGTTTCTTGTGTGGCATGGAACCTGACGCGAAGATGGGCCTGCGTGACACAATGCCAACTCACAGGACTACTGCTTGGCAGTCCCTCGCGCGTGCACGCACGGTGTGGCAGGACATTGGGCGTGGTTGTGGCATAGCGTGGCATGCTGTTGTCTTAGGCAACCTCTTTCCTTTGCATCTTCGCATCTTCATGTCATCTTCCTTGAACTTCATTTCAAACTTTATTCTTGTGCATTGAACATCATATTAAGCCCATCCTTAGTGTATTTCACCTATAGTAATTTGCTAATAATGTTGGTTAGTTCCGACACAAAAATATACACAATTGCATGAGAATATAATTAATTAATTTGAAAAACATTGCTAAAACTAAGTTATAAAATAGAACTTGGGCACGTAAATATGCCCAAGATCAATGTGCATTGACTTGCACGATTAGGGTTCACCTTATGGATTCGACATATGGTGGTGTCATTGTTCAAAATGGTTCAGAATCTTTGTTGGTGACTGAGGCCAAGGCTACACAAGATAAGGATCCTATATTGGTGAGGTTGAAAGAAACAGTTCAAAATTAGAAGGTGGAGGTCTTTTCCCAAGGGGGAGACGATGTGCTTTGATATAAGGGTCATTTATGTGTTCCGGGTGTCAATGATTTGAGAGGATGGATGTTGTATGAGGCTCATGGTTCCCAATATGCTATACATTCAGGTGCCACCAATATGTACCGTGACCTATGGAAAGTCTATTGGTGGAGTGGCATGAAGAGAGACATAACAGAGTTTGTGGCAAAGTGTCTGAATTATCAACAGGTGAAAGTTGAGAATCAAAGACTTAGAGGTGTACTATAAGACATCAGTATCCCCACTTGGAAGTGACTTCATCACATGGTTCCGTCGCACTGGCCGACAATATGACTCTATTTGGGTAGTGGTAGACAGGTTGACCAAAGCAGCTCATTTCCTACCGGTCAAAACAGTCGATTCAGTTGAGGATTATGCTAGATTATACATTCGAGAGTTTGTTTGGTTGCATGGGATTCCCTTGTTCATCATTTCTGATAGAGGTACTCGGTCTACCTCGTAGTTTCGGAGATCATTTCAGAAAGGGCTTGGTATGTGGGTCAAGTTTAACATAGCTTTTCACCCGCAGACAGTTGGTCAGGCTGAGCAGACCATTCAGACTCTTGAGGATATGTTGGTAGCATGTGAGATTGACTTCAAAGGCAGTTGGGATGATCATTTACCTTTCATCGAGTTTGCTTACAACAACAATTACGATTCTAGCATTCAGATGGCTCCATTTGAGGCTCTTTATGGGTGAAGGAGTAGATCTCCTATTGGTTGGTTTGAGGTTGGTGAAGCTACATTGATAGGGCTAGATTCATTTCATGAGGCCATGAAGAAATTTCAGCTTATAAGGGAAAGGCTGAAAATAGCTCAGAGTCATAAAAAGTCATATGCAGATGTTAGGTGGAGAGAACTCGAGTTTGAAGTTGATGATTAGGTGTTCTTGAAGGTGTCTCCCAAGAAGGGAGTTATGAGGTTCGTAAAGAAAGGGAAGCTTAGTCCCCAATCTTTTGGCCCATATAGGATTTTGAGACATATTAGCAAGGTGGCCTATGAGTTGGAGCTACCAGCGGAGTTAGCGTCAGTGCATCCAATTTTCCATGTATCATTATCAAAGAAATGCATTGGTGACTCGGCTTTGGTTGTTTCGGCGGAGAGCATAGGTGTGGAGGGTAGCCTTACCTTTGAGGAGATACCCGTTGAGATCCTTGATCATCAGGTTTGAAAGTTTAGGAACAAAGAAGTAGCTTTAGTGAAAGTCTGATGGAGGAATTATCTTGTTGAGGGAGCTACGTGGGAAGTTGAAGAAGATATGATGGCTAAATATTAGCATTTATTCCCCTCCAGATTCGTTCCAGCATGAGGTATCAGTTTCCTCTCTAATACTCTATTAAGCTTCCTGTCCAATTTATATCTATCAGTTCCTTTCATGTTTTAGCGTGTATGTATGATTCATGAATTTAGTTCAGTCATGTGTATCAGTCTGGAGTCAGTCACTCCGTCAGTTTTCAGTTCCAATTGTTCAGTACTTGGGATTTCAGTTTCTTTTCCCAGCCTTCTAGTATGCTTAACCCACATTCAAGGACGAGTGTTCCCAAGGGAGATATATTGTAATGCCCCAAAAATTCCTAAGACTAGACTTGAGATTTATAATGTGATCGACAGGAAAAGTTAGAGAATTGCATTAGTACAACTCAAGCTACTAGTCGTAGGTTGGTAATACGGGTCATAGGAACACCTGTAGTTCAGAGCAGAGATTTTTGTTTCCCAAAACACAAGTCCCCACTATGAGTTGTAGTATGTGGGTACGACCCATGGTCAAGAGTCGTAGTATGTCCTTGGGATTGGTAGATGATTGGTTGTATGGGTGATGGTATGGCTTGTAGGATCGAGTTATGGATTGTAGTATGATTCGTGGAAATATTCAGAGGATTAGAGGTTTTTCACTTGGGCAGTACGGGAGGATACGACAAGTCCTAGGAGGATTTTATGACTTGTGGTATGAGTTGTGACAACTGATAGAATAAATTTTCCTGTGAATTTATAAAGGATATTTTCGTAAATCCTAAGCTTCTAAGCCCTAAACTATATCATTTTAAGTTCTAAAAAGAGGGTTTTAAGGGAGTTTAACCTATCCTAATTCATTCAACTCCCATGCATGCAAGATTAGGATTTCTCCGTTGAAGATCAAGCTTAAATCCTTCAAATTCTTCTCCAAATCTCTTGGGCATCCAAAGACAAGTGTAGATTCAGTTTACCTAGTATGTAAGGCTATGAATGAGAGTTCCTTTCAAACTCTCATGCTCAAAATTTTCCTCAATTTCATGAATTCAAGTTCTAGATCAAGTTCATGATCTTATGGGGTTTTAGCCCAATTTTATAAAATTCTCTTTGATTTGTTTATGGGTTAATTCCTTCATGTTTTAAAGTATGATTTAAGATTCATGAGAAGATTTTATACCTATTTTGATTATAAAATTCATGATTTCAAGTCTTAGAAAATTATGCCCAATTATGCATGTTGATGAAAAGACAAGTTTATGATTTATTATTTCAAGTATGATGAGATAGTTGGCATGATTGAATGTTTACAAATTACCCATGTATGATTTCATTATTTTACTTATGAAGTCTATTACAAGTATGCAAGATTTTAAGATCGGGCAAGCCCACACATGTTAAGTATGTTTTCATGATTCAGATTAGTTTTATAATATCAGCTGGCCATTTGGTTTGGAGTGATACTCCCTATTTTCAACACATGGTATGTTGGAGCCAGGACTCCCCATATTCAGATTTCAGACTATGCATGTAATTACATTATCAGCTTCATTGAAAAATGATGGTTTCAACTTTATTGAAAAATGACAGTGAGCACCTAGCACTGAGTAGGCTAGGGGTTCATGTAAACCCCGAGTCTTAGAACTACGCACCAACATAGGTTTATATATTTACATTGACCTCCCTTGTGAGATTCCCTACCCCTAAGGGGCCTTCAGCTTGATATTGATATCATGGTAGCAGCCTTAGCCCTGCCAAGATTTTGGAAAGCTGTACCCACTTGAATGTGATAGTTAGGGCATCACGTAAGCTCTATCATGATGGTGTTGGTTGTGACAAGTCTCCCATTGCTCCTCATGATTTCAGTTATGCATGTTCATGACTTATGATATTATGTTTTCAGCTGGTTTGACCCAATGATTAGTTTGTAAACTTTTTTTAATGATTTCAGTTATGGCAAGACATATGATTCTATTTTCAGCTTTAGGTCATTTGATTCAGATATGAGATTTAGTTTATGACAATACATGTTTTTCAGATATGAGCGTGCAGTCCTTGCTCTAATGATCTTATGATTTATGTTGATATGCATGATTTCAGTTCATACTTACTCAGCATGTTTTACTTACCTTAAATACTTAGTACATTCCAAGTAGTGACTGCATACTCTATGCTGTATCATTTCATGATACAGGTTCAGACGATCAGACTTAGTTCCTCCATTAGCTAGTCTTTAAAGCTTAGTTTAGTCTCTCTTGTTGGTGAGTCCTCATCCTTAGAGGAACTTCAGCCGATTGAGTTATGTTACTTTTAGTTCTCAGAAATTTGTGAGCTAGTTGGGGATGTTGTCCGATCATCTATTCGGTTATGTTAGAGGCTTATCAAACAGTATGTAGAATTTCAGCTTTGTCAGTATTGACTCTGTTACGATTGATATATATTTAGACTTTTTCTTATTCATGATTATTTTATCAATTTCCACTTGATGTATTCTCTTTAGCCGTTAAATTCATGTCATGGGTCGACTTGGAGGCATTCGTGGTTCTAGATTCAGTGTCTCGGTCTGGACCTATGTTCGGGTCATGATACAAGTGGTGCAGTTCACTTATAATAAGTTCAATACTTTCCTTGGCACACCTGAGGTAGACCCTTATGAGTACTTTATCTTGCTGGAGAACACGCCTTACCGCGACATTCGTTACACTCTATGTGGTGAGAACTCATCCACCTGTTAGGTAAGGACCACAAGGGCACTCACTCAACACTTGGGTTCTCCTACCCTAAATAAAGAGGCAGATGTTTGGGTGAAGATAGTTTATTCCGTGTTTCTCCCAGGGAATCACATGACAGAAATCACTAGAGAGAAGGTTGTTCTTGTGTACTTGCTTATGAAGGGGATACCGATCAACTTTGGTGGCGGTGCTCCGGGATAATATGAGGAGATCAGGGGATAACAACAGGTGGAAATATTGTTGTGGCAATCTCCTGACCTAATTTTTGCGAGAGGCAGGTATTGAAGAGGAAGAGGCAAACCTTTGTCTACCTCTAGCAAGGCACCTGGACGGCAAGATCTTGTATGTTACAAAGGTGAAGCAGACCATAACTTCTATAGCTCCATTTCTCACTATATCTGATCGTTAGACTCATGATGAAAGCAGGCAGGTCGCATATTTGGGATGCTAGATTTACAGATGAGGCTAGGAGGTCGACTTGCCACAGACGAGGAGATGGCAGCCCTTGAGGCTAGGTACCCACCCATGGAGAGTGTCATGAAGATCTGCAGAGTGGGACCTGCCTTTGAAGAGCCGCTTGGTGATGATGAGTCCACAGTGCTCATTGATGGAGTTGATAATTTGGACATGGATAAGAATTATGATGCTACTATAGGCGTCATGTAGGTAAATAGCGATGATGATGAGGATCAGGATCAGGATTACAATATGATGCTTAGCGACCCAGGAAATTCCTTTTAACCTACCTTTTGATATGATTGTGTGTGCACTTTTTAAGTGTGAGCTGGAGGAAAGATTCCTATTTATTCACTGATTGCTATATTTGTAGTAGGTCGTAGAATTGTGTCATTCCCTGTAGTAGTAGCTCTATGATTTGTTACATCTTGGTTTGTAATAGTTAGTATGATGTTTATAACTTGTGATGCCTTGGCATGTTGGATACTCTGTTTGTCTTTAGTAGTTGAGATTGTTAGTTTTTAGTTTAGTTTTTTAGTTTTTGTTAGTTTAATTTCATAGTCTAAATGTTGTTGGTCAAGGGTTAGTATGTCCATTGAGCTTTGTTTGGAAATTTTTGAATCTGGCATTCTTACCTACCCTTCGATTTTTCTTATGGCCTCGATTTTTTTTCAAAGGAGAGTTCTTTGAATCGGGTAATTTTTAAATTTTTAGGAGTCAGTGTCTTCATAGAGTAGTAACCCTTTCCTAAGATAGATGGATCATGACCGTCTTAGGGGGGATTTCATCATTTTTTTTAATTTTTCAGGATTGAGTCAGAGATTATTCACTTGTGTGCTTGTTGACATTCTACTTAGCTGTTATGCTAGAGTCAATAAAGTGGTAATCTTGAATGCATAAGTGAGGAATCCACGAGAGACACACATATCTCTTTAATTTGACTCTAAATGATTATTAGGTCATAATAATGAAATGAAACTGTCATTCAATATGATTGTGTGATTGTGTAGCTGTAGGAAGCCAACTGGATTCTTGATTGCCTTGTGTGTACATATTGTAGCATCTAGAGCTTACCTTAGTGTATGTAGGATAACCAATTGTTAGGGAGTGAGGATATGATCAAGGAATTTCTTTGAAAAAGCCAAGTTTTTAACATGTTTGTTTTACCTTCTTGTACATTCTCCCTAGTTAACCCCATTTGAGCGATAAGCTTTATTCTTTCTTAGCCACGAAAGTAGCTTAATCCTTTGTTTTGTAAGACCTCAGACTTATTGATCCAAAGTAATCTTAGGAACTTTGAGACTTCAAATTAAAGGTCCACTTGGGTATAATGTTAAGGGAAAAAGAAAAACTGGTGGTAAGAAGAAAAAAACTAGAAAAAGAGGTGCCCATAGAATTGTGTTGTTTACTTGCTGCTAGGAAAAATGAAAGATAGAGCTTTAATTGAAAAATTCTTATTGATTATATAAGCAAAGACCAGCAGTCAAGTAGTGAAAAAGAGGCATGAAAGAAAAGAAAAAGGATGAGTTATGTGAAAGGTGAACAAGCAAGGAAAAGGTGGTGGACTTGAAAAGTGAAAAGATGTCTTAAAAGTGCTTAGGGTAATAGTCACTATAAAAGAAATATCATTCCTACCCTTCCCTTAGCCGATATTACAATAAAGAAAAGTCCTTGTGATCTGAATCTCTTGAAACAACCAAGTAGTATAAATGTATATGAAGGGCAAGCTTATGGTATGTGACATATGTGCTTTACATCGTTTATCAGTGTGAGGGTGCCTTGTTTTCTATGTTCCATGTGTTTGCATTGATAATTTGAGAGAGGAGCATCACTAGAGGTGAGAGGCACATGATGTCTATGTCAGTGTACTATTTGTTGCATATTTCATGCTTAATGATGTTGCCCCTATGTTTTTAAAGAATAAGTCAATTATAGAATTTGTGTGGCCTTGATTGTGAAACCTTTATATGTGCTTGATGAGAATTGTTGTATGTTGATGAACCACTTGATCTATGCTCTATGTTAGTTGGTTGAGTATGAATTGATAGCGGTACCAAGTGTGATTGTAGAATATGAGTTTATGTATGGAATTAAGGATTGTTCGAGGACAAACAGTGGTTTAAGTGTGGAGTAGTGATGTTGGGCATATTTCTATGCCCATTTGCCTTATTTTTCCCCATCTTTTACCATGTTTTTAGTTCATAATCCTTATGAAATGCATAAATTCTTGTGTTTGTGTGCTTTATATGCTAAAAAAAGATTTGAGTTGTTTTGACCAGGAAACCAAGGAAAAAGGATCCAAAATGAACCAAGGAGTGAAGGTTTGAAAAGCTGAGAAGAAGGGCCTGGGGCTATGTCTGGCACCCTGCACTAGGTCCCAAACTTCAGAACTTATGTTTATCAAGTTGGGGCTATGGACGATACCCCGCGCTAGCCCCCAAGCTCTAGAATAATTCTCACTCAAAACTTTGATGAGAAAAGAGGCACAGAGCCCTATAAGCATTTAGCACTTAGAGAAATTTCAAAACAATCTAGTGCTATGGAGGGGGCGGGGCACCAGGTGGGTTCTAGAGCCAAGAAATTTGACTAACAATCTGGCAAGATAGGTGACATGGGGCTCCCGAATGATCTAGAAGAGTGAAAATTTGACTAACTCCTAGGTGAGATGGATGGTATGGCATGCCTGAAGCCAAACTTCAGTAAATTTGACTTGGGGCTATAGGTGAGGCAGCACTCTAGAGCCACCCTGGAGCAATTCTTCAGAGGAAATTTGACTAACTCTTTGGTGAGATAGGTGGGGTAGTGCGCCAGACCTATTTCGGCGCTGAAATTATTGATTTTTAAAAGCTAAGCGTTGGAGGGCATAAGCGTTATTTGAAGGCTTAACTATAAATACAGCCTCTAGGTTGTTTGTTAGGCATCGTTTGATCACTTTTATATTTCGTATTTCGTTTGTGGAGGCTTGTAAGCCATTTGGAAGGAAGACAAGTTCTACACTAGGTTTCTTCTCTTCTTTATTGTTTTACTTTTTAATGATGGTGATTAAGTATTCCTTTTTCCACTTGTCTATGAGTGGCTAAGTTCATACTTTAAGGTTTTGGCCATGGTGGATGGTTAATTGTTTGAAAGACTGATTTAATTTAGATTCGATTCTGCTTCAATGGTTGTTTGTATTTACTTGTTTTAATTGCTTGTTTATAGACTGATAAACTTATAAGTAAATCTGTTGTCTTTAGATTAAGCTTGGGAAAGGGAATCGAAAGGGTTAAAGGTAAATACAGAACAAGAATTCAAAGACCTTTGAACCCATTGGTAAGAGGATAGAAGTTGTTGTTGAGGATAGGGATAAACCCTTCAACCCTAATTAGTTAAAATACAAGTAGGCATGATTGTCGTTTCATGTTTCTCCTGCAACCATAGGGATATAGGCGTTAGGGTTCATGAAATTATTCCTGGATGCTAAGGATAGTGGCAAGGAATGGGATAGTAACTTGCAACTAACAAACATAAGAAGAATCATTCTAGTGTAATCACGTCTTGAAAACTCAACCTGAAACTGCAAAGTGCATTTCCCTAGATTTTCATCACCATCAAAGTAAAACTACATTTGCAACCATCTTTAGTTACTTTTATATTTAAAGTTTTAGTAGTTTAATTCTCTAAACCATTTTCCATTTCAACATTTTGATAGAATAGCTAAATAAGAAATAACTTTGAATGATTAAGCTGACAAGTCTTTGTGGGTGCGATAATCGAGGCTTCCAATCATGTATTACTTGACAACCACCTGCGCTTGCGTGTGCTTGGGCGATATCAAGGCTAGAGTTTGAGTTAAGTTGGTCTGTTCTATACTCCTCCCAGGGAAACATACCACTGAGATCACTAGAGAAAGGGTAGTATTGGTTTACATACTAATGAAGGGGTTTCCAGTTAACTTTGGAGCAATGCTTAGGGATAACATGCGGCAGACCAGGGACAATTGTCATTGGAAATATTGTTACAGTAGCTTGTTGACTCAGTTCTTGAGGGAGATTGATATTGAAGAAGAGGAGACTGACCTACGCTTACTCCTAGTAGGGCACTTGGCAGGGAAGATGATAGATGTTACAAAGGTTAAGGAGCCAAGAAGAATATCTGATCGGACTCTCACCCCAGTTGAGCGCCATGCTCAGGATGATAGCTGAAAAGGTTGTATATTTGGGATGTTTGAGCTGCAGTTGAGGATTTGGGGTAGAACCGCGACTACTAAGGAGATGTCTACATTGGAGGATCGGTACCCACTCACATATAGTGTTATGATGATGTGCAAGGTGGGACCAGCATTTGAGGAGCCACTAGATAATAATAAGCCTACAATGCTGACAGATGCAGTTGTTGTTGATGATGATGATGATGAGGATGATTCCACAACTGGAGCTATGTTAGTTGATAATACAAAAGATTCTGAAGATCAAGATTTTAATTATGATGATGATGACTATGCTTAGAGGCCCAAGAAGTTCTTTTCTCTCCCTACTTGTTATGACATGTTTGTGCAATGGGGACAGTGAACTATATAAGTGTGGGATGGAGGAAATAGGTTTCTTTCTATTCTATCTTTGCTAGATTATTAGAGTTGGGTTGTTGAAATGGTTATCAAAACATCTGTGTTAGTTAGCTTGGTTTTTAATAGCTAGTAAGTGGACTGTTGTGGAAACCGCAATGTTGTTGTGTTATATTTCTGTTCATCTCTTGTTGTTTGTTTGGTTTAATTGAGAGTCAATTTTTTTCTTAGAGTCCATTATAGGTGTAGTGACTAGTCCCAATGATGGATGGATGACAACCACCTTAAGAGAAAATTAGTCACATCTTTTTTATTTTTTATTTTAGAGTAAAAAATCACCACTTGTGTGCTCTTGACATTGCAGTTAGGAGATAATCTAGAAGCATGAATTGTTCATCTTTAATGCATGAGAAGTGAAAATTTCATGAGAAACACATAGGTTCTTTAACTTGACTCAAGAGGAAAAATTGAGCTTAATAATGAAAATCATTCAATATGATTGTGTGAATATGTGACCATAAGAAACTGACTCAATTCACGATGCTAGGAGAGATGAGCTTGAAATTGTTGTGTTTTATACATAGGATAACATCTGGAACTTGCCTAACATGTGTGTATGATAGCTAGTTGTCAAAGAGGTAAGATATGATTAAGGCATTTCTTTGATAGACTCATGTTTGTTCATTGTGTTTTATACCTCCTTTAACATTATCCCTAGTCAACCCTATTGAGCTATAAGCCTTTGCTTTTCTCTAGCCACAAAAGAAGTCTTTTCCCTTTGTTTTGTAACCTCCAAAAATTTGATCCAAAGACATTCTAATGCAATTTGAGATTTAAGAATGAAGGTTCCATCGGTGTAACAATGTCAATGGAAAAGAAAGAAAAATTGTGGATGGAATGATAAACAAAAAAAGAGGAAAGAGGGATGCCCACAGGATAAAATGTTTACTTGCTGCTAGAACATAAAGAAATTATTTTTAATAATTGATTATTTTGATTGATCTTATAAGCAGAAACTGGCAGCCAAGTGGTGTAAAAGGGGCATGAGAAAAGAAAATGGGGATTAGTGAAAGAAGGGGTAAGAAGAAAGGACAAATGGTGGAAAACAACAATGAAGTGAAAACATGTCTTGAAGTGCTTAGGATTGGTAGTTATTATTGAAAAAATAATTTCTACCCTTCCCTTAGCCGACATTATAACCCAAAAAAGTCCTTATGATCTTAGTCTTTTTGAATTGATTGAGTAATATCTGACTATACATGAGAGGCAAGTCTATGGTATATTGCATATGTATGAAACATCATTTGTGAGAGTGAGTGTGCCTTGTTAAATTATTTTCCAAGTTCTTGAATTGATAATATGAGTTAAGGAACATCACTAAATAAGTGAGGGAACATGATGGTCAGAGTTGTTGTACTATGTGTCACATTGTTCATACTTAATCATGTTGGCCCTGTTTTGAAAAAGATGAGTCAGTTATAGAAAGTATGTAGTTTCAAATGAGAAGAACTTGTGCATGTTGTGGATTGTTTATAAATTAATGAACCGCCTATTCATGTCCTCTATTCTAGCTACTTGAGTGAGAATGGATAGAGGTGATAAGTGGTGTGCAAAGAAGTTTTTGAATGAATGTAAGGATTGTTCGAGTACAAATAATGGTCTAAGTGTGGGGTGGTGATGTTGGGCGTATTCTTATGCCCGTTTGTCAAATTTTACCTATTTTCATCATGTTTTGAGAAGATTATCCTTATAAAATGCAAAGATTTATAAAAGTGTTTGTGGAAAGAGCTAATAGATGTATTTAAATGATTTTTTGCACGTAACACAAGGAAAAATACTAAAAAAGGTGCAAGGTGTGAAGAAAGAAGAATTCGAGGAAAACTTGGCTTGGTGAACTAGGAGAAGTGGCGCGCCAGCCACTAAACTTTAGGGAAATTGTGCTCTAGTTGGTGCTATGGCTAAAGTGGTGCACCAGGCATTGAACTTCAGAAGAATTTTGATCAACACCTTGTCGAATTGAGAGAAGTAGCATGCCAGTAGGAATAAAACTTGGAAAAATTTTCTAACACTCTAGTGCACTAAGAGAAATGGCACACAAACACCTAAACCACAGAATTTTGATTAACATCTTGGTGAGATGGATGAACTGGTGCGCTAGAAGCCAAACTTCAAAAAAAATTCAAGCCAAGTCTGGCGAGATGGCTGAAGTGGCGCACCATCCTCTATTTGGGAGTTATTTTTCCAAGTCTAAAAGCGGAGTTACTTAAGGGGAAAAGGGGAATTTGTTACCAAGCTTATAAATACATTGCTAGGGCATTTGTTAGGGATATATGAAGTTTTGTGGTGGAAGAACAAGAGACAAGAAGTTTGATTTTTTGTTTTAGGTTTTTCGTCATTACTCTTTACTTTTTGTTATTCAAATGATGATTTCTATAAGTTTACTCTTGAACATGAGTGGCTAAACTCCTCAATCTAGGGTTTTCACCACAAGCTTGATTGTTGTAGTTTGAAAGTTGATTTATGCAAGACATTTAAATCTTCTTTTTAATATTTTTTATGCTTACTTGATTTCATGTTTATTCATTAGCTGATCACCTTATAATATATTGGCTCATTGGTTAAACTCAGAAGAGGGAACGAATAAGGGTTAAGAAGCATAGAGTAGGTTTTTATTTATTGTCAAGATTTTGGGGAATTGATTTTGTTGTTGTGGATAGGGATATACCTTGCAAACCTACTTAGTTGAATCAAGTATATTCAACCATCATCTCACAGTTCTCCTGCAACCATAGGGATATAGGTGTTAGGGTTCATGAGATAGTTCTTGACTATTCGGAATATTAAGCCGAAAAATGAGTTCATACCTCGAAACTAACAGTCTTTAGAAGATTTAGTATAGTGTATTTGAACCCTAAAACTCAACCTAAAAGCGATAGTGCCAAGACCCTGGATCTTAATCATCATTTGAATGACAACTCTCTTGCAAATGAATTCCTTTTATTAGATTTAAGTTATATTTCAAGTTTTCGTAGAAAGTAATCTAAAACTCTTTAAGAATTTTACTTGTGTTTTTCTTGAATAGTGAAATAAGAAATCAAACTAAACAATTAATCCGAAAAGTCTCTGTGGGTACGATATCTGGACTTCACCATTCTTTATTACTGGATGACCACATACACTTATGTGTGCGCATAACGACATCAACCTGTGTGACGCACAGGCACATCAGTGCATCGAGTTGCGCACGTGGAGGAAGGGAGGCTTCTATGGGCCGTGCGACGCAAACCTATTGCGTCTTACTCAAAGCCTGCAAAGTTGAATCCCAATCCAAGTTGGAAAATATGCAGACTTATTGTACTACTATAAATACCCCTTTTTGGACATTTTATTAGCATTCACCACTTATGCATTGACTATTATTCATGCATTGATTCGTTGCAGGCGTGTAAAACATTATTCCATACAATTGATTGATAGAAATATCAAGTTCTTATGACTCTATTTAGCTTTCAAGACTTGTCAAATAGTTTCATATTATTGTATGTATTTAGCATGACTTCTTATAAATATTATGTGATTGTTTCTTCAAACATGAATGGCTAATTTCTTTATCTAGGATTGAGGGAATCATGATGGATTAATTAAAGTAGGCAAATAAAATAGTGATTCTTGAATGGTGAAGTGGGTAGATTATTTTTCTCATCGCTTTAGTTAGTTTTAGCGATTGCAAACGTTCAAACGTGCCTGTATCATCAACTTACTTGACCAAAGAGGTTAAAGTTAGGAAAAGAGAATAACAACGAAAATTTGAGGCTATCAACCCTAATATAATTAACTTGATCTCTAACCGAGGATAGTTAATCCAAGACATATGATGAGGGAAAAATATGAACACCTAAAGTTTGAGAAGATTTAGAGTGAAATTCATCTGTGTAGGTTGAGAGACGTTACATGAACTTAATCGTCAGTCTTACACAAAATTCACCAGGATAGATCACCTAGGCATTGAGGTACTACCTTTCCATTCTAAGACTAGCTCATTAGGAAACAAAAATCTAACGACTCTGATTCTACAGTCGAATGAGGCATAAAAGGAGTGTAACCAGTCCATGCCAAGAATGATATAAAAATCAAGCATATCTAACTCTACTAGATCAACTATTGTGATTTTCTATAAAACTATGACTGGTAATTTCTTTATACCCATCTAGCTATGACTGACTCACCAATAGGAGTAGAGATTGGGAAGAGTTCTGAAAGGTTTTCAGGACTGACATTGAAATTTACTACAATATAAAGAGTCACGAAAGAAAGTGTGGCTCCTAGATCAAACAATCCATATACATTTAACTGAAAGATATATAACATACTAACGACTACATCACATGAGCTCTCCTATTTCTGATGAGGTGAAAAGGCATATAAATGATTCTGGCGCTAACCACCGCCCATACCAGAAGAAGTACCCTGCTGAGCTGGGCGACCTAAAAGAGTTATTTATGTATTGGACCGATTCTTTCCACATTCAACTGAAGGGCAATCTCTCAACCTATGACCCACTTGACCATACCCAAAACAACCCTCCTTGCTAATACGACACTTACTTAGATTATTCTTACCACACTTAGGACATGATGAAAAAGTGCAGCTATTAGAAACATTACCTTGAGACTTATAGCCAGATGCTCTATTTTTCTGATCAAAGTGACACTTGGGAGAAGGAGCACTAGACGAAGGAGGTACTAGAGCTGAAGATTTCTGTTGATGCTAGCCCTTTTGTTCTCCTTTTCTTTTTTCCTTTATCTTTCTTTCTCAATTTTCTAAGCATGGATCATGAGTCAAGAGATATCCATATCCCTAATGAGCATAGCAGTCCTGCACTCCTTGTTCACTAAATTTGAAACAACCGACAAGAACTTACTCATCCGAGCCCTCGACTCAGTGACCATTTCCAGAGCATACTTGGAAAGCTGAGTGAACTTTAGGGCATACTCCTAAACTGACATGGAGTTTTGTTTCAAGTTAATGAACTCATCAACCTTCGCCTTCCTAAACTCACGAGTAAAGAACCTATCTAGAAAGGCTGTCATGAAACTCTCCCAATTAATTAGAGCTGCACCAGCCCACCGACCTTCCTTCTGCTTCTTACATCATAGATGAGCTAACCCCTTCAACTGATAAGATGCAAAGTCTGCACTTTCCTCCCAAGTGATACCCATAATCTAAGTGATTGACGAGTTGGTAATTTACCAACCTGAGGTTTTTCTTTGTTTTCAACTCATTTAGGAAGGTTTTATGCCCTTTCTCTTTGATTTTGCGGGTATTCAGCTTAAACATGGAAAGCAGAGGAATTGAACTAAAAAGCAAAGTGCGGGAAGAAGAACACTTGTGCTTCGCAAGTTGACACCTGCAAAATGCAGGCTGGTCGAAAGCTGAATAGAATCCGCAACACACAGGTGAGTACCTGCGAAACATAGTTGTAAATGCAGGACACACCCAGTTTTTTCTAACCCAAAGCTGTGAAAGACTTGCATCTCGAAGATTGGCACTTACGAAACGCAGGTGCCACACAAGTGAGCTCCGTGCTTAAAAGGGTAAAATTATCCAACTTTGACACAAAGATACTTTGGATACTTCTAAAAGCAAGAATGGGAATCCGTGCACAAGGAAAAGGACCAGAATTTCCCAAATTTGTATACACCCTTGATAAGAAAAAAGGAGAATTTTTTGAACATATCATATTGTAGAGAAAGATAAAGAGAAATGAGAGCTTTTATTTCTTCTTTTTCAAGTTTCTGGGGAAAACCCCACCATTGCAGCACATTTTGGAGCTTAAGTTTTCTATTCAATGATGACTGTTAATGAATCATTTATTGGTATATTCTTCTTATATTCATGCATGAGTAGCTAATTTTATTTCTAGGGGTGTGTGCTTGGTAGGGGCTTAGAATGGATTGGGTGTTGTTGTTTTAGTCTTAGAATCATTTATTTTTCAAGAATCTATTACTTTCTCTAAGTTTAAATTGAAATATTTATGGTTGCAAATATAAATTATGTTTACTTATCTTGCTTTTGCATGAGAAAGAGAAGTAGGATTAGGTGAGAAAGCATTAGTAGGGAATTGAGTTTTGAAGGTGTGGGGTTGGTCTAGAGATATCCAATACCATTTTCATAACTCATTCAAGAGTTAAGGATAGAAATAGCTTAACTCTTCTCCAAGTTAATTTTTGGAACCCCCAGGGAAACCCACAAACTCTGCCATTAGGGTGAGCACTTTGTGATGAACACTCTGTGGTAACCTACTAACTGTGCAGTAGCTCGCAAACTACACAGTAGTTGTAAACCGCACTAGGAAAACCCTGTGCGACGAGCTCATGGTTGAATGATAGACAAAGGCTGGATTCAATCCTGGGTCTCCCATATGGGAAACCGACCTCCCAACCGCTCGACCATTCCCTTGCAGGCACTTCTTCTCCAAGTTAATATGGCTAATTTCTTATGTGACCTAGGGGTTCGAGAGAACTCATGTAAAATGTACCCAAGTGGTTAAGAAACATCGGGTGCAGCCTTGTCCAAGGATTTACATGCTAGGAATTGGTTCTTTAGACTTATCAATTGACCCCAATCCTATCGATGCCCTGTCAATAACACATCCCTAGTACTTGATCTCATCGTTTCTTCAATTCACATTGCCCTATTTTGTTATTTCTTTTAGAGTCATATAGTAATCTTATTTTCCCCCAAAATTTACTTCATAAGTTGTTATACAATGATGATCGTTAGTTCCAATTGATTTACAACTTTAGTAGTAATCATTCCCTATTCCCTATGGATTCAACTCCAACTCATAGCTGGGTAAATTATATTGCATATGGCTGTGTACACTCTCTCATTTTGAGAAATGGATTTTCACGTTATGAATTTTGGCACCGTTGCCAGGAGTGAGCATTGATAGCCTAGAGTTTGTTAATTCGAACTAGTTAAGAATCTTGTGTGCATTTACATTAGTTTTTTTATTTTTCTGCTTGTTTAGGTTGAACTTCATGAGCCAAGACTCTCAATTAGGTTCTGTGGATGGCCACATGGACCAGGATGATGATGAGCCGATGTTGCCCAACTGATCAGGGGAATATTTATATGCCAAATCGATACTCAAATGTATCACTTTTGCCTTGTTTATCCAACAATGTGTGTATATTCTCATGTAAATTGTATGGAAGTGTGATTTTATACTAAACAACATGATTAGCCTTGTTTTGTAGGTTTTTGATGATTTTTGAGGAGCTAATTCATGAGTTGGTGAAGTAGAGGCTTGGAGACGGAAGAAACACGCAAAC
>JACEIK010004271.1:100706-138573 GCA_018107945.1 Datura stramonium
CCTGAGAGTCGCCAAGGCATTAATTTAAATAAGTGATATAAATACATTATGTGGTAATGATATAATGAATATTAGGTGATGACCTTCTATAAATCAGCTAGAGTTGAATATTTGTAAAGTAATAACTTAAGTTAAAGAGAAGCTCTTTGCTATACCCCTAAACGTTTATGTTAAGTTATCGATTCTAAGTGTTAAAATTTTCTTCCATGACCGAAAAGGGTTATCCTAGGAGCTTCTAATCCATTTTTAATGATGTAAGCTTTCTTCATCTTCTCAGTTAATTATAAAGTTGTGAAAGTCAATCCAGCGCTGTTCAAATTATGGTTATAAGTCTTTATTTGCCAATAAGGCAGCACTTGGAGATTTTCTTATGAACTCTCAAGTTCAAAAAATCCAAATCTTAGACTCTTAAGTATTGTCTTCCAGTCCCTAAGTTATGCTGAAGTGTGTTATGCTAGGAAATTTTCAAGAGATCATATTCCGAGAATCATGCTAATGTGTCAATCAAGTATTTGAAGTTTTGTACCGGCCTAATAACTTAAGTCTTTATATGTCTTTCCAGTAAGAAGTCTTAATGTATATGATTTTTATATTATAACATACAGTTCAACTCTTTCAGTTATATTCAAGTCATGCGTCTATATGTTTAGCTCTTGTTGAGTTATCATTTGAATTTCCTATATTCAGCGGAGAGATTCTCCCATGTACCAATGTTCCTAATGTCTAAGTAAGTATAAGCACAAGCTATGAAAATGATCAGTTAAGCATAGAACTTCTAATCCCAGGAAGTCACCTAGAGGTCACTCAGCTAACTAAATATGAGTTTATATGTTATATAGGAGTCTCATAAGTTGTATGTCTGTAATTTAGCTCTCAGCTCTACGTATATGTTAAGCATTACGAAAAATAACTCCAAGCTCCAAGTTATAAGTCCCATGTTTTCCTGCAAATAAGGAAAATGAATTGAGAATTGTATGTTCTCATCGACGTGATAAGTTTGATAATGAAATTACAATGTATAGTTGTCGATACATGTAAAGGAACCACCCTATAGGCAGTCCACATATGTAGTTCCCAGATGTCAAAGGATTGTATGGAAATGGGAATCTATGTGCTTCCACTCAAGCGATACGTTAAATTGGTAAGACTATTTATAGGACATTGCTTGTAAGCCTACTAAAATTCTTATGTTGGCTAAACCTCCTGAAGTTCCGTCGAGTCATTGAGTTGACATGTTTGTATATAATTTGACAATTTTACATAATATATGTGCATATTTGCTAATTTTACGTGATATATGTGCTCACTTGCATTTATATATTACGAAAGAGACCTATTACGGCCACAAATTAAGCATTGTTCATTTTAATACTACATGTGTTAAATTGACTCAGTATAAGCTTTATCGGTTCCGTTCATGATTATGATTGAGAATGTTTTTATTTTACCCCGGTATGGCGCACCGGCTGGAGATATTTCTATTTTTACCCCGGTATGGTACACCGGCTGGAGATATTTTTATTTTTACCCCGGTATGGTACACCATTTGAGTATTTTATGTTACCCCGGTATGTGGTACAGTGGATATTTTATTTGCCAACCCCGGTATGGTACAGCAGTGGGGATATTTTTATTTTTACCCGGGTATGGTACACCGGTACGGAGATATTTTATTTTACCTGGTATGGTACACCGGCGAGGAATTTTTATATGGTTTTTATGGTTGGTTGGCTACCAACATTACAGTTATAGTTTCTCTTGTGCATTACTTGGTTGCATTTGCGCCCGATTATTAACTTATTATGAGGTTTCCATTTCCAAGATTTCGAGTTGTTATGACCGTTATTTCTTGCTTTCGGTTATCATTGTTTTCTTACATGTTTATAGTTTTCTGCCTTACATGCCAGTACATTTCATTCGTACTAATGTCCCTTCTCACGGGGACTGCGTTCGTCTTGCGGGTGCGGTAGATGTCGGGATTGCCGAGTTGTAGTAGCAATTTGTGGCGATGCGTGTGTTGGCATGTCACTTTACTACATAGCCAGACTGCATTCTTTTGAAGACAAAAAATATGAGTGCAGATCATGGCGGCGAAATCCTATTACTAACCTCCATTGAATTGCTCTTTAGGCTTTTTATTGGTTAAAATGCACAATATTATTATTTATGGTGCATATCATTTGTTAATTTAGTTGCATACTCACAGCTGTTGCCATTCATTTGTTTACCTTTTTTATTGTTGAGACATTATAGGTCGGTTTGTGCTCCGGTTAGGTGTGATTGGTGGCTAGACGACATAAGTGTTACAGTTGCAGATGTCATAGCCATTTGATTAGTCGGTATGGGGAGCCTTTCGCACCCTCCCCAGGTTATGGGGCGTGAAAAAGACAAGAAAAATACTAGTGTGGTGCTAGATGAATGAATTTCACCGGTATTTTGGAAAGCACGGGTGAAAGTTAGTGGCGCTTCGCGAGTACCCCACCCTGCGTTTCTCTGAAATACCCACACCACCCCTTTCGCCGGTCTCTTCATGCAGTACCCACCACTACGGTCGATCCTTTGCATTGTTTGTTATCTATCTTTAGAATTTATTTACATAGCTAAGGATAGTTGTTGATTTTCTTTTCCATTAGTAAGAACACAAAAATAATTATTGTTTGTGGCGGCACTAAAATTTATTTGCGGGAGAATCATGTCTGTGATAACGCCCAAACTACACTCCTCTCTTTTACGAAAGAGCGTAAACAGTCGTTGTATCAAAATAAATATACCGATGGATGTCGGTCGAATCCCACCATAGAATTGGTCAAATAATTCAAAAGTTATAAACTAATTCAAACTAGAATGCATAATTGTTCAACATTTGAAAATTAAACTTGAGGAAATTAAAAGGGAAAAGACTATCTTATTTTAAAAATACGATTAGTGAGGGAAAATTCAATTGAAGCAATCACAAGTGATAGACTAGGGGCATTCTATAGGTAGAGATAACAATTAGATCAAGAAATTATTCAATACCTTTGATCCATAATTAACATAGAATAAGTAGTGGATAAATCATTCTCTAGTTTTCAACCGTAAGAATGTGTATACCTTGTTCTTCCAAACCCCAAAGCAAATTCAAGTAATCAACCACACAAAAGCAGGAAGGACTAGCTATTTCTAGTCTTGACCTTTAATGGAGTGAACATGCGGGTTATAACTATCTCTAGCTTAATCCCACACACAAACACTCAAATTCACTATTATCTTCTCACCCAATTGATCAAATCCAAATCAAATTAACAAACCCACAATGAATATACCTCTAGCTAGAAAATTAGTAAAGCATATTTAAAGATAGAGAAAAGATACCAAGAGGATTCCCCTCACATTCATTGCATTAGCTTCACAAATTTGCTTCACATGCTCTTACAACAATGGTGGAATTCCCCCAAAATGGGTTATAAAAAGAATAAGAAAAGTACTATCTAACTCTACAAATCTATGCGGAAAAAGATTTTACTAAAAATTCTATGAAGAAGATGAAGTCTAGATGAATCAATTGATGGTCGAATTATTTGGTGTACAATGGAGGTTATTTCTTTGAAATTGTTTGTGTACAATTTTTCCAAAAAGTCCTTGGAGCTTCTAGATGTTTATGAGATCTTTTTAGACCCTTTTACCCTTCATTGGGCTTTCTGTAGGGGCAGGTGTTCGCCGAGTGGCAGTGTGAAACCAAGCGCGCGAGATGAAAAAGACACTCCGGTGTAGGGAGCTGGAAGTTCCATAGGCTCTCAGTTCCATTCCATGAACACTTGATTGTTTAGCCATTCTGAGCGTGGCCGTGTTTCACCTGCGTTTCACCCTTTCAGATTCACGTTTTCTATTCAAGCACGTCCTTGCACCTCTTTTTTAAGCTCAAAACTTCCCTTATCTTTTGCTCCTCTCTATCCTTATCCACATAATGACTCGAAAACTAAGAAAAAACTCATGATTAGGGGCCTAATGAGTTGGTAAATTTCCAACTCATCAACCACCTCTCTCAACAACGTGGCAAAGGGAAAACACCAATAACTAATGCTACAACTCTGAGTGTAGAGTCTAATAAGAGAAGCTTACGGATGGATCAACTTCATTTTGGCCTTAATAAAATTAAGAGTTACTATGCTTAGTGTAAGGAGCACCGGTCTATCACGACGAAGCTCGGTTGAGTTGACTTTTCGAGATGTCTTTCGAATATTTGTAATCAATTTCAAATTCGAGATTGGGGAGCCCTTCAAAATGCCCTTGGACCCATATTTTCCTGAGTTGGTTAAGGAGTTTTATGCCTCTTATAGAGAATGAACGAGGACATCTTAAAGCATAAAGGTAGAGTTGATAAGATTCCATGTTTGTCATTGGTGCTAATATGGGGCAGAAGTTCCCCATCCTGAAGGAAATCAACTCAATTTATTAGTGATGCCTAAAGTTTAGCAATGTTATCCTAAATCTACAACATCTTTGAAGGAGGGGAAAAATCGATCCAAAAATTCCTTTGTCAACTCTTGCCATGAGGTGAGCCATCCCAGAGACAATTCTTCCAA
This sequence comes from Datura stramonium, assembly GCA_018107945.1. NCBI lineage: Eukaryota > Viridiplantae > Streptophyta > Magnoliopsida > Solanales > Solanaceae > Datura > Datura stramonium. The sequence continues at coordinate 105,272 of JACEIK010004271.1, forward strand.
CCACATAGGTGCTTCTTCCATTAGGGAGAATGGGGTAAGCCTCAACCTGATAGACTGTTAACTTATATTAGTTATATAAAAGGTTAACAAATCTCAGGGAAAGTTCCTCAGGAGTGGAGGTTTGCATCCTCACCCAGTTTACCTACAAAGAGTCCTTTCATGCAGTGGGTGCAAAATTGTACTAGTGGCATGGCATGCATTCCCTACCGTAGCTGGTAGGTGAATGGCACCTGCAACCTTAGTCGACTAGGGGTTATCCTCTTCATGTTCTATATTTCTTTCCACCAAACTATCACCCGGCAATGATGTCTCATATGGGTACACCTAATTGACCAACAACAAGAACAATATAAAACAAATAAGATGATTAATCTATTCAAATTAACAAGAAACTCAAGGATATCCAGTGCTATTCCCCCAGAGTAACAACGCCATTTTGATAATGATCAAACTACACTGCTCATTTAGAGGAACACAACAGTGTCGGGTCGAATCCCATAAAGAATAGAGAATGATTTACTCAAGAGAGTTATTTCGTTAATTCATTGATTTGATTTTCATCTAAGAAATTAAGATGTAAAAAGTAAATTTTAGGGAAGTGAATGCAATAATATTGTGGACTCTAAGATCATCTAATCAAGAGAGCAAGATAACCAAAGTGAGAAACAATAATGAGCAAACACTAGAGGTGTGATTAGATGGGATGTCAATCAAATCGGAATTTATTGGATAGTTAAATTATTACTAATATGTGAAAATAACCTTGGAAAAAGATGGTTCCTGATCTTTTCAACCGCCCGAGCTCCTTATCCTCAAGTCCTTTCCAACCTCAAGGTGTAATTCAACTATTCCAATGGGTTTTGGGTTAGGGCTTAGCCATTTCTAGCAATCAACCTCTAAAGGGATTATGATCATGCGTTTTAGCTATTTCTAGACCAACTCCACATAATAAAATTCAATCACTATTAAATTCTCCCATTACATAATTCTTCTTTCAGCTAAAATCAAGTAAGAAAACAATACCTATATTTGCAAAATATGACAAATCATTATAACTTGAGGATAATTCAATAGATTTACACTAATTAAGTAATAACAAGAAATCTAGCAATACCCAATTAAATAAAACACCACATCATCAGACACCTCCAGCTATAGATTTAGCTACTGATAAGAAACAAATGTGCATAATTATCAATAAACTCAATAATCTCATCATTAAGAGTAAGCAAAATCAAGCTTTCAAATATCTTTGCAATGGTGGTTATACCTTTATGAAGAAGATGAAGAGGAAAACGTAATATTAGAAAATAATTCCCTCTCTCTTCTCCAATGGAGTTCTCTCTCTCTCTCTCTCTCAAAAAGTAATTGGAATATTCAGTCCCCTGTTTAGTGTACTTTTTATAGAATATATACAAAAGTAGGTCATGACATTCTCCTCTATTTTAGGGCTGCATGTTTTTTCCAAGCGTCTTTCACTTGTGATATCTCTGCAGTTCATAGGTATCTATCCATGAGCTGCCAGTTGATTTCCTCTATGGTCAATGCAGTCAAGAGAATTTCTAAAATGTCTCTGGTGATTCTGGTGCTACATCCCATGAGCCACTCATCAATTGTCCGGTAAGTCCAACAAATTTTGGTGATTGAATCGGTGGTCTTGATTCTTTGCTCTGTATTTCATTTATGCGGTTGTTTCATTAAACTAGTGAGTGCCTACGGTTGATCGGTGTTTTGCCAGTGTTCTCCGATGGGCGCGAATTTTCGCGAATCTCATCCTTTTACTCCTTCATGCTCGCTTCTATTTAAATTAGTACACGTAAGTCAAAGGCAAGGGCACTTAAAATTCATCTAAAAGACTTAAAAACTAAGACAATGATCATGCTTAAAATTCTAATGAGTTGGTAAATTACCAACTCATCAGCTGACCCAGTGGGTCTAAGTCGGGTGAAAAAGAAAATTTTACGACAATGATGATCGATTTGAATGGGTGGCGAGATAATTGTTGTAGGTCAACTGCATTGGGATAAAACAAAGGGCGTGATTCGCCGACATGACCTCAAATTTGAAGCACGAATCTGACTTGATTTGGTATTTTCTCATATCATTCCCTCCAAGAACACAAATCATGTTCCCTTTGAGACCGCCATCACGATGGCACGTATTATGGATCGACGACACATAAAAGTGGGGAGATTATTGCTGAGTACCAACTCAAGGAAGGCTAGGCAAAAAGCAGCTTCTATGCCCTATCCTGTTGTCATTAGTCTTATTTTCCTTCGTGCAAATTATCCCCTGTTCATGCCATTGGAAAAAACAATGAGGGTTGGTGTGAGTACTCTAGGTACTAAGCTTGAGACAAGGATTCCCCAAGTTCTAAATGCTTCAAGTTTGGTCATGGAACCAGCAATGCCTTCACCTTCAAGGCCCGATGAAGATCAAAAATTCATCACCAAAAAATAGGGCGACCTATTCACCAACAATGAACATCCTTCAAATAGCACATAGGCGCGAGACACATGAAGCTTATTGTGGAAACTGTGAGCCATCCCTCGATGATTCAGCAAGCCATCAAAAAGGCCGTAAAAAACTGGTCATTGAAAAATTTGGAGGTTTATGTGTGAAGTTGAAGTGTTGGAAAGTGAAGTAGCGAACATGAGACGAGAACTTGAAAACCACAAAGAAGGCAATGCCACAAAAGGATATCAATATGAGCTTACCAACCCCTGATGATACTAACCAGCCTATAGAAGAAGCCCACCGAATGATTGATGTGTGGGCTATGAGTAGACCATCTAGATGATATCGGATGATCTACCAACTTGAGATCGCCCCATCCAAGGATGAGCACGCCTATGAGGTAGATCGTCATGGCAGCCTGGTGGGGTGGATAAAACTCTATCATGCACTGAAACCCCCAAAAGACCATTGAGGAGTAGCTTCACTAGGCAAACCACTCACATCCACCTGATCCATTGATGCCCTCCGCATTCGAGATTGGCTTTGCATGGTGGTTTGGTAAGGCCACATACTCCTAGATTCCTTGTTCCCCTCATTAAATCATTTATGGAGCCCTCTTTTCAATAATTATTCTTAACTTTCACATTGGAGACAATGTTCTTAATCAGTGCGGGTGGGGAAGAGTTTTTCTTTCTTATGATTGTCTCTCTTGTGATGTTATTGTTAAATTCTTGTGCCCTTGTCGGGTTTGTTGGTGATGTATTGTTTCCCTTGTCAAGTGGATTTGAAAATCTTATTTGTGATATGGTTGGTCATTGAGTCTTTATCAGACTCGTGATGGTTGGGCCCTTGATGAATGAAAAACTAAAATTTCTTGTAAGTTGTTAGTGTAAATTATTGGGTCTTTGTCAAATTGCAAAATTTTGTAGGCCAAATTTCCAATTATAAGTATTTTATTTATAGTAGCTGATGAATAGAATTCCTATTGGTTTCTTTATGCCACAGTTCTTTCCCAGGAGTGATTTTCTATTCTTTTCATTCTTTTATTGTCGAACTAGGTAGCATTTTCCAATGATTGATTGATAGACAACTTTTTTAAGGGAAAATGTTGAGTTTAAATTTTTTTGTCAATGGTTGCAATGTCTTCCGAGAGGTACTACTAAGTATCTTAAATGACATGATTATTAAAAAAATAATTTTGAAAGAAAGGAAATTTGAATTTGAAGTTTAGTACACTTTTGTCATAAGTTACATTCTCTATTTGGCTTCTTGATTCTTATGTAATCTTGTTTTAATATTCTTGATGTGGTAATGTAAATTGTAGGAAACCCTTAGGGGATGATGCTTTATTGGAAAGGTTTAGTTTAATTCTATGCATGAACGATTGTCTAGAACTTGCCCCAATTGTAACTCAATGCGAAATCCTAGATGTAGCTGCACATAAAAGATGATGTTAGGCTTTCTTTTGGACAGCTACTATACTTATATGACCTCCTTGAACATATGAATCCTTGTTAGCCAATGTTGAGCCTTTAAGAATTTATCTTGGAAACTACATTACAAGCCCGGTACTCACTTTGTAATCCTCTTTAGCTCCCATCCTCCTGGTCCTAATTGTAATAAATGCAAACATAATGCTCGATGTCCCAAAGAGATTGGAATAGAAAAAGGGAAAGATGAGGGAAATAAACTAAGTTTGGGGCTTGCAAGGAAAATGGGAAAAACAATGTGAACTTCAATGTAAGGTAGTACCACATCATGAAAGGAACTAGGAATTGCTTGAGTGAGGTGGTGTAAAAGATGCTACCTCTTGCTCAAATTAGATAAAAGTGGTTCCTAGAGGAGAGATAAAGAGGATGCTTGTATCGAAAGTGGAAATAATGTTAAGGAGAGATAAGGTGAGGGTAATCTAAGAGGAGAATAGAGTATGCAATAAGAGTCACAAAAGGCCATTAGGGAGGTAGTAGTCACTAGAGCTTAAAAGTTATCCTACCTTTACCCCTAGCCTACATCATGACCTCCAAGTCCTAGTGAGTTTATGTGTAGCAACTCTACATTAGTGGCAAGTTACAAAAGGGCAAGCCTGGGTCAATCTGTATTGCATGAGAAACCTTCAACAAATCGATTATAGTGGCTAGACCAAAAACTCCTAATGTATGATTGAGATGCGGGTCTTGGCCAGTCGTTAACTGCTTCTATCCTCTGAGGATCAACTTAATATCCTCTATGGAGTCCTCATGACCGAGGAAGACAACTAATTTAACCAATTAATATTTGCTAAATTTGGCGAACAGCGGCAGTCCCTGAGTTCTGTAACACTATCCTTAGATGGTATGCATGCTCCTCCTCCATTCTAGAGTAAACAAAAATATCATCTATAAAGATAATAAAAAACATGTCTAGGTATGGATTGAATACCCAGTTCATCAAATCCATAAAAGATGCGGGAGCATTGGTTGGTCAAAGGATAACTATGAATTTGTAGTGATCATACAGAGTTTTGAAGGAATTGTTTTTGAATGTCACATTCTTTAACCCTAAGCTGGTGGTATACTGATACGAGATTTGTCTTGGAAAAACAACTACCTCTAAAGATGGTCGAATAAGACATCAATCATTGGTAGAGGATACATGTTCTTAATTGTGACTTTGTTCGTACAGGCGGTGATCGATGCACATTTGGCTTGTATCTTCTTTCATTCGCATGAATAGGACTGGGGCAACCTACGAAGAGATACTAGGTTTGATAAAGCCCTTATCCAAAAGGTTGTTGAGGTGTTCCTTCAACTCCTTAAGCTCGACTAGAGCCATTCACATAAGGAGGAATAGAGATAAGTTAGGTATCTAGGATACGTCTATGCCAAGTGTATTTCATGCTTGGAAGGGACTCCGGGGAGATCTTCGGGAAATTCATTTTCAATGGAATTGATTGAAGTGTCGGGGCCTTGGAACTAGAATCACGTACGACCAAATGATAGATGTATCCCATAACAATCATTTTTCCTAGACTTAAGGTATGCGATGAACTGATCTTTAGGTATTGAGATACTACCCTTCCATTCTAGGACTAGTTCATTAGGAAACTAAAATCTAACGGCCTACGGTTCTATAGTCAGGCGAGGTATAGCAGTAACTAGTCTATGCAAAGAATAAGGTCAAATCAACCATATGTAGCTCTACTAGGGCATGGTGACTTTGGCTCTTGTGACCCGAACAATCCCTATACCGGACTATCTCTACTTAGATTCACCAAGCTGAGTGAGACTAAAAATAGCTCTGAAAGGATTTTTGGACTTATATAAACTTGACAACAATGTAAGGAGTAATGAAAGACAATGTGTGGATCTTGGATCTGGTAAAGCATAACATCTATCTGAAAGAGGCATAACATACTTGTGACTACATTTGGTGAGCTCTCCTGATCTGAGGGAGGATAAAGCATAGAAATAGTATTGGTGCTAATTGCCACACATTACTGAGGTAGTACCCTACTAAAGTGGATGACACAAGTGGAATTCTTGGAGTTTGGTGGACTTGGCCTTCACTAATCTTGCTGTCGTGTAATCCCGCTAATTGATGTCCCGGCCCGTATACCCAAACAACCATCTTTTCCTAGACACTCCCCTCGATGGTTCTTCCCACAATTAGGATGTGTTGAAAAGTGTGACTACGGAACATGGCTCTAGGACGAGGAGCACGATGTCCTACCTCTTCTATCCTTACAAGAGCTGGAAGATGGGGCACTGGCTTAAGAAGGTGCTAGAGGCCTCTTGTTGGTGCTACTTGGTGTGATTACACCGCTTGGCCACTATTGGGTGCCAGTTAGCCACCATTAAGCTTACTTTCCATTCCTATCTCCTTCAATTTCTGCGCCTCTATACGTTGTGCAAGGATGATGTATTTGGAGATGTCTATGTCTTTGATGATCATAACGGTTCGCATTCCTTGAATACCATCTTTGATACTCCATTCACGAACTTGAGCATGCAAGCCCTCGGCTCAGGAACCATTTACGTAGCATACCTTGATAGTTGAGAGTGAAATTTAATGCATACTCCTATACTATCATGTTGTTTTCCTCAAATACATAAATTTAGCAGCTTTAGCTTCCCTTAACTCTCGGGGAAAAAAACATCAGGATGCGTCCTGACTTCGTCCCATTCCGCCTTCCCTCATTCCACTACTTGTATAAATGTGAGCCACCTTTATCGATGGCGGCTAGATCATCACTTTCTCTGAAGGTAACACCCATGATTTGAGTGATCTTCAAATCTCATCAATAATTCATGTATTCCTGTCTTACATTATGCACAGCCAATGTTGAGATTCATAGTAAAATATCGGACTCTGAAAGCGTTGCCAGACCCATTAGTTTTATTAGCACGATGATCTGGCTGGATAACACAGTTGGTCATTGATTGAGCCCGATTATCGAATTGCGGCAAAAAACTCCACATGTGACACTTGATCATCCTTAGGTGCCTCTGGAGCTAGTGGGGCTGGCTGGTTATCATTTTTGGTCCTCCTTTTGTTTCCTCTTTTGGGAGGCATCATTAGATGAAAAGGGTAGAGCACAAGTTAGGAGGAAATTTTGGAGAACAACACTATATGCACAATAAGAATTTTAAAGAAAGGGAATTTTCATAAAAATGCCTTGTAGCCTCCCCCTCAAAAGTGTGGCGCACTTCATATCCATGAAAGGACTCTACTTGACATAACTTTTAGACATCCTAGGATACTCTAAACTAATGATTACGATACCAAGCTTGTCATGACCCGAGTTCACACCCTAGAGCGCGACACGGTACTTAGGATCTGGCCGACCACAAGAAAACTCAAGGTAAAGCATACTTCTACAAGGCTAATCTACTGAAAATAATAACAATAAATTGGAAGGGCGGCTAATAAGTAAACAAATATTGAATGATAAACAAATACGAACAAACTCTAAATATTCAAATTGAATATATAAATACATCTAAAAAATCCTTCCCAAAAATTAGCGATGAGTTGTTGGGTTGCTTGACTAACTCTATTTTCTGAAACTAAATAAAAAGAAATACAACTGAAAATGAAACTCAGGCCCTCGGCAAATGAGGACTCCCTACTAAAGCTATTTGGGAATCACCGAGAGGCTGGCCAGGGTGCTGAGGCTGGTACTTGAGACCTTATCATAAAATGATATACCATATAAAAGGAAATATGTGATTAGTACTTTCAATGTTGTTAGTATGTGAGAAGGAACTAAATCATACATATGCGAAGTAATAGTAAGGCTGACGTATCTTGCAAAAATTTGAAAGTTGAATATCTAGATTGGACTAAATCCCATGATTGTATTGGACAAAGCTGTATTTGGGAGAGTCTATAATTGACATATAACAACGTGAGCTAGATGTGAGTCTGACGTACACCCAATCGAAGAGCCCACTATACCTTGCAAGAGGTCTTGTAGGCTGAATTGAGTGATCACTGTATAGGGCCCATTCGAGCTAATACCTATGGTGGCAACGTAGTTCTCAAAACCTAAGTACGTGAACCCCAGCCCACCCGTTTACAGAATTACTCCCACTAGAAACCTAGTTATCTAACTAGATAATAGCTTAAAGCGACAATACTAGGACTGAAAGTAAATTACTTATGAAGTGGTCACGAGTCTAAGGACGACAGAAGCTTATGTTAAGATTTGTCGAGTTTCTTTATCTAAAGAGTTGTAACCGACACAAAATGACTTACAAGATGAAAAACCAATACTCTGCGAGTTTCTGACTTTTCCAAAAGATAGATAAAAGAAGTCAAGCCCGATCAATTGACATTTCCGAATAGTATCACGAAATCTTGGCGAAATTTTGGCCAGACATACTAAAGCATTAACTTTCCTTTCGTGCATCTGTACTAACATGACACCTTCAAGTAATAATATCATAACACTACAACATCCATATCTGAGTACTAAATCATACCCAAGTTTTTCTACAAAAATATCATTCTTAGGATCAAGGTTAAAAAAGCAATATGTATGAATAAAACTAATACATGAATTTCAGCTAGGAATGATTATACAAACATAGAGATTTAATAAGGTTTAAAGAATTTCTTAACTAATTTAAAATTGTAACTTAAAACCTCTACAAGGCTGAATTTGAATTTTCTAGAAATAATTTGGGACACAAGGGAAAGAAATCCTTGTTGAAATCCCAAATACCTAAAAATGAAGGTCCTTTTTGAGAAGAAGCCTTGAACTCTTAACTAGAGGAGGAAGATCTTGAGCTCTAACGTTCTGTTATTTAGAGAAAAGTGAAAATGAGGGAAGAAGATTGACTAACTTCCTCTAACCCTGAATTCACCCCAAAACAATGTAGGCATTAAAATAGTGGAAATTTACCAATATACCCACCTGGAATAAAATCTATGAAAAACTACCCGTCAGAATCGAACAGGTCACACAATGAGTCATTGGTTGTGGCCACGACTCATTGGGACAAGACGTTAGTCTTGGGCCTTGGTAGTTTTAGTTTGACCTACGAATGACAAGATGACTACAAATTGGAGATACCAGCAATGGGTGTTTGTCACTAATCATTGTCTATTACTAGAATTTTGAATGATTTCTGGACTTGAACAACAGATGGGAACAATGACTCATTGGATGGGACAACGGGTTTTGGCACTCATTTTCGCGAAGAGTTTTAACAGCTCGAGATATATAGGGGATGAACATGACGATCGTTATACGAAGCCAGGGTCATTCTTTTTCCATATGTTGTTACAGGGGTTACTTAAACAATTTCTGGATCTCACCCAATGGCTACATAGTATGAGTTGTTATATCAAAAAATGACAAATCGATCGGCCGTGTTAGAGAAAGAATTTGGGCTTCACAGGCGGGTTACAACGAGCAACATGATGACTCTTTACTTCTTGAGATGAGTTGTTCTACGGCTTATTGGTACCCTAGAGGAAATTTGCTGGAGCTTAAAACTACTCTTTTACTAGGTCATTTTTCCTAACAATGGCTTGTTAGTTGAGTTGTTCTAAGACAAATGTTTTTACGGTATTTTATTCCAAGTTTGGGCTTGGTCTGGGGAACTGCCCAGAGGTGTTACGGGCTTGCTCCTTAACCTCCATGATATCAATCGTTTACCAAACCAATTTCCCTGCTATGGGTAGGAAGATTTGCTTCATCTTTTTAGTGCCGACCTCTCTAAAAAACTAAGCCAATAAACTGCTATAGCGATAATTTCAACGACAATTGTCTCTGGACCTCCTCATGTTATCTTTGAGCCTTTGCACCAAGTTTGTGTATAAATAATTATATACACCAAAAAAAAAACTTTCAATCTAGTAATTTGTGTGGTGTGTCTTCCAAGCACAAGTATGACACACTTGACTCAATCTCTAGCCTCCATAGTTAAATAGGAGAATGAGAGTGTAGAATGGGTGCCATTATTGTCCTTTGCCCAATAGGCGGTGAATGCTTTCACATAGTGTATGGCTAATATCACAATATGGGGCTTCTCTCACAATATGAAATACATTGATGGGTCCACCACATCCATGCAAAGGAATCCATTGAATGACCTAGCACCGAAGCAAACCACTTGACCCCGTATTTTGAATTTTGTGCTCTCTTTGAGGAAGTATCCGAGTGTGCATAGAACTCTCCTCACCAAAGTGAGGTTGCACTTCTCGAGCTACGAAAACACATAACACTACCTCAACTTGCAGAAAGTTTCATGAATGGTGAGAACTTAAGTGCACAGAATCCTTCATAAATCAAGGAAGTTTCTAGAGTATACTTTTCTTTTTGTGCATTAGGGGGTAGCGCGCCAAATTCACTCTAGGTAGAGTGCAGGTAGGCAGCCACTAGTCATGAAGTGACTCGTGGTTAGATTGCGCTCGGCAGAATTTTAGGAAGTCCACAAGGGTGACCACCACTCATGGTCCAGACCTCATGACTCGTGAGGTCACTCGTGAAGAAGGAATGCATGGCCGAGCTAAGGAAGTAGGGATGATGGATGGTGACCATGAGTTGTGGTCACCCACCATGGTCGTGGTGTCCTTCATGGGGTCCCTAAGGTGAATTCTGGTAGTGTACCTGATGACTCAAGGCCATGAGTCGTGGTCCCTAACAGTCGTCGGGGCAGTCGTTGGGACCCCGAATAGTTATTTTTCTGCATTTTTATGAGGTGTTTTCGTAATTCTAAGGCCTAAGCTATGTCATTTTAAAGTCTGAATGGTGTTTTAGAGGAATTAGTCCGTGTTAAGCCTCATTCATGAATGTAAGAGTATAGAGAGGAGAATAGAAGGTGATTCAGGTGTTCTTCCCAATTCCTCTAAATCCCATCTTTGGCTTTCAAGGAGATTAAGAATCAAGTGTTTTTAGGTATGTAAGGTCATTAATGGGTGGATTCTTCCACACCCATGCTCCTATTCGATTATTTTACTTATAAATCAGCAAAAAAAAAACTCATGGAACATGTTTTGATTTGTATAAAATTAAATGATTTAATTATAGGTCTTGTGATTTTGGAACCTTATAATAATCTATTGATTTTGATCATATTTTGGGATTAAAATTGATTATAATATTATTTATTTTAGTTTCTACAAGCAATTTAGCTTGATTATGCATGCCCCATGATGAATCGATTTATGATTCATTGATATATTGGTGTTTGATAAGCCCGGCACAATTACGAATTTATTTATGAATTTATTATGCTACCTATTATGAACTTATGAATTTCTATCTATATGCATGATCTATAAGTATGTATGAATTTCATCAATCATGAATTATGTTTTTGGCCAATCACGGGCCTCAAGTCATGGCTAGTTCATGTGTGTTCAAGAATGTTTATGATTATCATGATTGAACAAGCCTATGAACTCATGCATATTATACTATGAGTACTAAATATGTTTTGGGAGTAGTATCGAACACCGAATAGGTTCGGGGCTCAAGTTAAGCCCCAGATCTCATGAACTACGTGCCACCGTAGGTATGTTAGGACCCCTTTTATGTCTATAGCTGGCCCAAATGGCCCTTTCATAGTGTGATCACGCCCTTCATGGTTCTTACCGCAGCAAGGTTTGAACACCCTCGAGCAAGGGTTACAAGTCGGAACTTCATGTGTGCTCATATGGGGGTGTTGGCTAAGAATCTCCCACCGTTCCTCATGATTCATGCATGTTATTATTATGTATGTTGGCTCAAGTTATGTTAAGGAAATCTCTTCTATTATGATTATGACTATGTTTATGCTATGAATGTTTTTAAAACCTTGAGTCGTATGGTATGTTATGACGATTTATGATACGAGAATGTTGTCCTACTCTTATGATATTTTATGAACTTTATATATATTTTAAATGTATGTTTTACTTACCTTGCATACTCGGTACATTCAGCGTGCGACACGCACTTATGATGTCGTCGTGTCTGGTCAAGTTCTTAGGCTCATCTGCCCGTAGATAGTTTCAAATTTGCTCTCAGCGCTCTTGGTGAGTCCTCATGTTTCGAGGATGTATTCATACTCTATGTTATTCCCTTCTGTTTTGGATGATGGATTAGTTGGGGATGTTACACCCCCATAAGATTCGAGCATCTAGATGCTGGCCTATTCGCATATTGGTTAAGCATGACTGACCCTTGCATTGCTAGAAAAGGCCCAGGAAAAGATCGGACGTAAAACCTTCCGAACCATCGCGGAAGGAGCCGAGGCTGACCTCGCGATGCGCCGTGTCACGGGGCGGGGCCACCGTGTTGGCTCCGTGACACGTTGAGCCTGTCAGGCCCAAGTATATAAAACCCCACTTCGGTTTGTGATGATACATCATTATATTTATTTCGAAAAACGTAGAAAACGAAGAGATGAAGAGGAGATATATATATTATCGTTTAATTACATTTTGTTGCCAAGCATAGTCCAAGCCCAAATTAACCTCGGTGCAGAGGTATTTAGCAGCGAGGAGCATTCCTGCAGTTTTGTTTCCGAAATACGGCCGATGAATCGATCAGCTGGACTAAGGTAAGTAGGAGTACTCCAAACTAGTGTCTATGTCCTCTAATAGTAAATACTTCTCCTTACGGACTTAGAAAAATAGCGGTTTCGACGTCTTTCGATAAGCCTAAATTTAGGCTATAATTATATTGAAAGTGACGTCGTTCTTCAGAATAGAGTTGTATTTAGCACTAATTGATGTGTATATGAATGCGGTTGGGAGAAATAGGTAAGGTAGTCTGGCCAGGAGCCTCATCAGCGGTCGGATAACCCGAGGTCAAGGTATGTAAAGTAGTTTCTTCAACAAGTTAGTAAGCCTTAGCTTTGTGAATCATACTAAACTCCCGTATTGGCTCTACTCAGGAGTTGAATGTTGAGTATTGAGTAAGTTTAAAGATGCATCTGGTTTGCGTTGGCCATTATTATATTTAGTTTGAAAGATGAGAAGCATGCGCCAAGGGCGAGTTAGCATTTTAGATTCAGTATAGCCTGTTGTATGATTAGCAAGCATGTTGTAGAATAAAAAAAAAACAGATTTTGAATAAAAGTTAGTAAGTAAATCGGATAGACGAGCGGTATTATGGCTACAGACTAGCCATTGAGCCGAGGCAGATATTGGCTAAAGATTAGCCATTGAGACGAGATAGTATCCTAGCTAACAATTAGCCAACAGTTAAGAAAGATTTCAGAATCAGTATAATCAGTAAAGAATCAGTATAGTACGAAGAGATCGAAACGAGAAATCGAGATTTGAGATAGTCTTTCAGTATACATGCTTTCTATTTATATGTGCTATTTGTTTGTTGAGACTTGATGTGGCGTGAGGGCCCCTTATTGAGCGTCCTCGCCACCCCTGGGTTATTAATCGTGTCGCCCACCTAATCGGGCAGGTTCACGTCCTCCGGTGGCATGCCGTCCCCGGCAGACGAAGATGGGATGAAGCTTTCCCCATATACATTACGTTGGCATTATAGTATCGGCGGCCACGGTAGTATGTGTGTCGAGAATGCTTGTCGGTCTGAATGTTCCACTGTTGAGTTGTTCCGGGGAACAGTGCAGCCTACATTTGGTATGTTTTTGTTGAGTGTTAGGGGAACCGGACCCTATACGTGTAGACAGCATACGGAGTCCTCCGGGACTTCGGACATGATTACTTATATCGGAGGCCAAGGCCCAGCGCAGGAACCAGGGGGCAGTAGAGTGCTCCTAGTGGCAGGTTAGAGTGGAGTGGCTTATTTTTGGAGTGGTTTTGACCCGGGTAGGGAATTATATAGATTGTTGCTTGCTTGGCGCCATGGAAACATGGGGTTCGTATTGGCTCTTGCTTGCTACTTGTATATCTATTTTTGTGCTATATACTAGCTACTAGATAGCAGGCTGTCACGTCTGGTACGCCTCCGCCTTATCGATCACCGGCATGATTAGAGTTCATACCCAGAGTTCCCTCAGTTCGGTTATCTCTTGCTATACGGATACTTCAGTTATGTTACTATTTTCAGTTGTATTATTTCAGTTTTTCTTTTTACTAATTACCAGCGGTACCCCCTGACGCCCGGTGGGACGCTGCATTACTTTCCTGCAGTACTCATAGACGAGGAGACGATCCCTCGTGATTCTAGCGGCTATTGAGTCATCGGCTCCTATCATCCAGAATCCGATTTCAGTGTAACTCTCTTCCTTTTGATGTACGGTATGGGTAGGTGGGGCCCTGTCCCGACATTTCTATTATTACTCATAGAGCGTTGTAGATTGTATATACTATCTCCTGTGGTCAGTTGAGCAGGTTGTGTGACGCCGTGCGATTCCAAATTATATTGTTTAGTATTTTGTTTTTATGTTGTAGTGTGGGTGGTACCTTGTGAGTAGTGGTGACCTTGCCGGTCACGTAGCTTTTAGTATTTCCTTTGTTGAGTCTTAGATGACTGAAGCCGGCATGGTGGCCTTGCGGCCGCTTAGGTTCACGATTATGAGTATGTTTAAGTTGCATTGTTATTACAAAGCACGGTGGCTATAGGCCGAGATAGGCGGAGGCTGTGTTTATAACAGCCGTTTGTTTCCAGGAACCTGAGATAGAGTGCTTCGAGCACCGGATGTGCTGACCTGATTAATGGTCAGGTTCTTCCAGGGCACTACGTGCAGTCATACCCCGGGGGCGGGGCGTGGCAGGGGAGTTGTCCCCATCAATCCACCTTTCATGTTTAGAGGCTTATTAGACTTCACAATATGTACTTCGCCGTTTTGTATAAGTCTTGTATTGATTTTCCCTTATGTTCTAAGATCACGCCCTTCATGGTTCCTACCCTTGGCAAGGTACGAACACCCTCCCGACAAGGGTTACAAGTCGGGCTTCATGTGTGCTCATATGGGGTATGTCGGCTAAGAGAATCTCCCAATGTTCCTCATGATTCATGCATGTTATGATTCTGTATGCTGGCTCAAGTTATGTTAAGCAAAGCTCTTCTATATGATTATGGCTTGTGTTTATGCTATGAATGTTTCAAAACCTTCACCCATACGGTATCTTATAACGATTTATGATATGAGAATTATTGTCCTACTCTTATGATCTTTTATGAACTTTATATATGTTTAAATGTCCGTTTACTTACCTTGCATATACCGTACATTTCATGTCTTGTGCATACTTTCTATGTTTTATCGTCTCATGATATAGGTCCCAATTCTCGAGGCTCATCCTCATACCCGGATAGTTTGAGATTTTCTTTTAGCGCTCTTCGTGAGTCCTCATGTTTTGAGGACGTATGCTCATACTCTATGTTATTCCTTTATATTTCTTGATGTTGGATTAGTTGGGGAGTTGGCCCATCAATCCTCCTTTCATGTTTAGAGTCTTATAAGACTAGAAGATGTACTCTGCCGTTTTGTATAAGTCTTTTACTAGTTTTCCCTTATGTTATGTTCTAATTCTGTTCTCTTTGTTATGTCTTCCACTCATGTGATTTAGATGATGTATGCTCATTCCATGGAGTCGACTTGGTTCTCCCGGTGCTCCTTGTCCCGTGTCTAAAAAATCTGGGTGTATGTTTGGGTTATAACAAACTTGGTATCAAATCCATAGGTTTTGAAGTGTCCTAGAAATTTCTGAAAGCCGCATTAGGTAGAGTCTTTTTCATGGACAGTGCGCCACTCTTATTACAAAGAGGCTGTAAGAGCGTTTGGGAAATGTTCCCTTCTTTCATGATGCTATAGCCGTGCGATGAAACGTCCTTTAATCTTCTAATTTTTTCTATTCGTGTTTGCGAGAATCATGCCTCCACGTCGAGTAATGCTAGGAGAAATTGTAATGGTAATGACCATGAGGTTTCCCATGAAGGTTAGCATCCAGCCAGCTCACGTTCTGTGAGGAGCACGTACAAAGCCCGCCCATGTGAGCTTAGGGTGATGATTCAAATCTTGGCACAGGCCATGATTACCTAAGTCAAAATTAGACAGTGGAGCATTTCCCCTAGAATGGGAATGTAGTGGCGGCTAGGGTGAGGTATTTCTTGAGGATGAGCCCTCCCGGAGTTCACGGGGTCAAATGTGGATGAGGATCACACGATTTTATAGAAGAATTTTGAAAAATCACCCAAGTTATGGGGGTGAACAATGGGGAATGCATTGACTTGACCTCCTATATGCTAAAGGGTTACTTACATATGGTTTAAGAAATGGAGAGATGCCGGGCGGCGGGTGTAGGCTCGATAGGTTGGGATGGTTCACACCACATTCAGGTCGATTCTTCCCTCAGGAGATGAGGATCTCAAGGTGGCGAATTTGTAAATATAGACGAGGAAGCATGTACGTACAGGTATGCATTGGATTTCACTCGGTTTTTCTATATATGCTCTTGAATTGGTGGTGGATTAGCGGGCTCATGTGAGCCGATTTGTTCATGGTGTGGCCGAGATTATTTGACAAGGGTGCCGGATCGCCATGTTTCACCGGGGACATTGATTTTCCCCGTATCGTATTCCATGTGTGCAGTAGATGGAGTCGGTCTACGGGAGCGAGAGGAATACCAAGGGGCCGGGGCAGAGCAACTACGGGGTTTCTCGGGACCGAGGTTAGGGGTGGACCACGTCGATAGTCCCGGCACGGGTCCATTGCTCTAGCTCCACCATTGGCCGGCTTATGCCATCTAGGTTCAGGGAGACTAGAGGAGAATGACTGCAGGGTCAAGGGATCATGGTGGTGTGTAGGTGGAGCACACATTCACAACTTGTGCGAGATGCGAAAAAATCATCCCGGGAGGTGCACAGGCCAGGTGCAAATCTTTGGTTTCAGGTGTAAGCCAGACACGGGATCGAGAGGTTTTATACATTTGCCCGGTTCTACCACTCCAACACTGCCCCTCGGTAAGGATGCCTCCACTAGTTTCGCAGGTGTTCGGCGCCAAATACTATGCCTAATGCCTCAACCAGGAGCAGGAGGCTTCACCAAATGTTGTCACGGGTATGTTGCAAGTCTTCCATATTGATGCTTATGCCTTGTTATATCCGGAAGCTACTTTGTCTTGTGTGACCCCTTATATTGCTAGTAGTGTTGAGTTATTCCTGAAATTCTATTAGAACCGTTCTGTGTACTCCAGTTGGTGAATCCAGTGGTAGCTAGGCGGGTGTATAGGGTTTGTCAAGATTATGGTGTTGCATGAGATACCTCAGCGGACCTAGTAGAATTGGCAATGATGACTTTGACATCATTTTGGGTATGGATTGGTTGTTTGCATGCTATGCTTCAATTAATTATGCAAAGACCCATGTGGTGGAATATTGGTTTTTGGGTGAGTTAGTTTTGAATGGAAGGTAATTCAGTTGTATCGAGTCGGTCATTTATTTCATATCTTAAGGATAGGAAAATGATCTCTAAGGAGTTTCATGTACCAACTAGTTAGGGTTAAGGATGTAGACTCAGGATGACTATTGATCGGTTCGGTGGTGTGCATCAAAGGTTTTCCCCCGATGATTTACCAGGTGTCCCTCCCTTGCGGGGTGATTTCAGTATAGATCTTATTCGACACACAACCTATATCTATTTTGCACCCAAAATGGCTCGAGTGAGTTAAAAGAGTTGAGACCGGTTGAAGGACACGGTAGATAAAGACTTTATTAGGCCAGTAGTATCCATAGGGTGCACCAATGTTGTTTGTTCAAAAAGAAGGATGGTTCGCTTCGGATGTGCATCGACTATCAGCAGGTTAAACAAGGTCACCATCAAGAAAGGTATCTTCTACCCGGGATCAATGATTTGTTTGACCATCTTCTTAGTGCCAAGTGTTTCTCAAGATTGATCTCAGATCTAGGTATGCAGCTCAGGGTTCGGGAGAGTGTCCAGCTCCACACGGACTCAGTATGGTCACTACAAATTTGTTGTTATGTCTTATGTACTAACCAATGCCCCTAAAGCTTTTATGGATCTTACTAACGGGGTGTTCAGGCCATATTTGGACATGTTAGTGATTGTGTTCATTGATATCTGATATACTCTCAAGAGGAGCATGTCGCTCACTTGAGAGAACAGTCCTTCCAGACCCTCAAGGATCACCAGTTGTAGTAAAGTTGAAATATGAGTTTGGTTTGGACTTGTTCTAGGAAATGCGATATCAGGAGAGGAATAAAAAGTAGACTCTCAAGATCAAGGCGGTAAGTGGCCCATATCCTGGTGAACCCATCTGATATCACTAGCTTTTTGGGCTCAGTGAGTTACTATCGGAGATTCGTGGAGTTTTTCATCTATTGCCGCACTATTGACTAAGTTGATGCAGAGTGAAGTTTCAATGGTTGGTGGCTTGTGAGAAAAGCTCCAAGAGTTGAAGACCCAACTCACTTCAGCACAGTGTTGACCCTACCTGAGGTTACGGATGGTTTTGTTGTTTATTAGTGCTTTGTGAATGTCGGGCTCGGGTGTGTGTTGATGCGGCATGTAGAAAGTAATAACATATGCCTCGAGACATTTGAAAGGTTCATGAAAAGAATTGCCCGACCCATGATCTTGAATTGGCTGCGGTGGTGTTTGCGTGAAGATATGGCAGCATTACTTATATGAGGTCCCGTGGATGTATACATGGATCACCAAATCTTGCAATATGTGTTCACGTAGAAAGACCTCAATCTTCGGTAGTGAAGGTGTCCTTTACCACCCGAGTAAGGCTAATGTGCTAGCGGACACACTTAGTAGACTCTTTATGGAGAGTGTGTCCACGTGGTTGAGGAAAGAAAGAGTTGGTGAAGAGCGTCCATCGGCTTGCGAGGTTGGAAGTCGGGTGGTCGACTCGACCAATGTGGTGTTATTAAAAATGAGGTCAGAATCGCTTGATAACAGACGTGAAGGCTAGACAGGAGGATCCGGTACAGTAAAAGTGAAAGGAAGCCGTTCAGAGTCAAAGGTGGAGTTTTTCTCCCGAGGAGATGGTGTGCTAACGGTACTAGGGTTGTCTATGTGTTTCAGATGTTGATAATTTGAGGACCGGATATTGCATGAGGCACACGGATCCAGGTTTTCTATCCATCCGGGTACCACCAAAATGTATCATGACTTGCAGAAAATATATTGGTGGAGGCGACATGAAGAAGGATATTCTGCGAAATTCGTAGCCAAATGCCCGGCTTGTCGGAAAGTGAAAGTTGAGTATCCAAGGCCAGGAGGCGTATTGTAGGATATTAACATTCCACCTACTTGGAAGTGGGAAAAGATTATCATGGACTTCATTATCGGCCTTCCTCGTACCCACCGATTGTATGATTCCATTTGGGTAGTGGTCGACAGGTTGACCAAGGTTTCACACTCTCTTGGTCAAGACCACAGGTGCAGTGGATGATTATGCCAAGTTGACGCATTTGGGAGTAGGTTCGAGTTCATGGAGTGGCCTTTCTATCTCGGACAGTACTCAATTTAGCTCCCGGTTTTGTGATCTTTCCTAAGACTTGGACTCAGATTAAGCCTAGCACGACATTTCATCCACAAGCGGATGGCCAGGCGGAGCGGACAATCCAAAATCTTGAGGACATGTTGAGGGCATATGTTATGGATTTTAAAGGTAGTTTGGATGATCATTTTCCCTTGTCCCGAGTTTTGCTTATAATAAAAAGCTATCAATCTATTATCAGATGGCACCATTTGAGTCTCTCTACCGGCGGAGGTGTAAATCTCCCATCGGATGGTTTGAGGTTGGTGAGGCAGCTATGATAGGGGCCAGATTTGGATTGCGAGTGATGTGAAAGTTTATTTGATAAAGGACCGGTTGAAAGCCACTCGGGTCTTTAG
This sequence comes from Datura stramonium, assembly GCA_018107945.1. NCBI lineage: Eukaryota > Viridiplantae > Streptophyta > Magnoliopsida > Solanales > Solanaceae > Datura > Datura stramonium. The sequence continues at coordinate 124,999 of JACEIK010004271.1, forward strand.
AAATCATATGCCGTGTGAGGAAGGTTTGGAGTTTGAGGTTGACGATTGGGTATTTTTTAAAGAGTATCTCCCCATGAAGGAGTCATGCGATTTGGAAATAAAGGGAAACTTGGTCATATGTTGGTCTACGGGGTTGTGAGGAGAGTCGGTAAGGTGGTGTATGAGTTGGACTCATCCTCGAGTTCATTTGATGTTTCATGTGTCACTTTAAAAAGTATTTGGGTGATCCGGCTTTGAATGGTGGACAGTGTTGGTGTGAGACCTCGGTTATGAAGAAATTTCCGTTGAAATCTTTGATCGTCAAATCCATAAGCTAAGGATTAAAGAAGTAGCTTGAGTTAATGTATTGTGGAGAAATCAACATGTTGGAAAGGGCTGGGAAGGCGAGGCGGATATGATGGGTAGATACCAGCTTTTTGTTCTCTACCGGCTCAATTTCAGTTTGAAGTGCTCCAGTTTTTGCCTAATTCTCTAATCGGTTTTCATGTTAGTTCAATATATTAATTTCTTTTATGATATGATATATGTATGTGGTATGCAGATCAGTTCGAGATATGTATTTCTTTTCGGAGGTAGTCATTAAAGTCATTTTTAGTAAAAATGATCGAGTGATTGCATATGATGATTTCTTGTTTCGATTTTCTACATGTGTTTAACATTCGATGACGAATGTTCTAAGGGGAGAATATCGCTATACCCTAGGAACCCAATGATCGAGACCGAGGAGTCAAAAAGGAAAACTTGGGATTCACACCGGAGTCACGGGATGGTTCGTTAGGTAGGACCACGAGTCATGAAGTAACTCATGGTCAGGGGCCCCGGGCATGGCGAGTTTTTGGGAAAGGCGGCAGGGGTGACGAGTCGTGGTGGGCCTCACGACTCGTGAGGTCACTGATGGCGAAAGAAGAATCATGGCAGAGGAACTAGAGCGGTAGGGACCATGGATGGTGACCACACGAGTCGTGGTCACCCACCACCATTCGTGGTGTCCTTCATGGGAGTCCCAAGGTGAATTTTTGTAGTATACCTAAAGACTCCATGCCACAAGTTTAGTCCCTAGCAATGAGTCGTTAGGTCACTTGTTGGACCCACGGCCGGTTATTTTTTGTCAGTTTTTAGTAAGTGTTTTCATAATTTATAATTCCACAAAGGCCTAAACTATTTTATTTTAAGGTTTGAATAGGGTCTTTTTAGGGTGATTAGTCCATGTTAAGCCTCATTCATGCATGCGAAGTTTAGGGAGGAGTCGAGAAGGTGATTCAAGGTGTTCTTCTCCAATTCCTCTAAATCCCATCTTGGGCTTTCAAGTGGAGACTAAGAATCAAGTGTTTCCAGGTATGCAAGGTCATCAATGGATGGATCCTTCCCACACCCATGCTCCTACTCAGTGAATTTTACTTATAAATTGAAAAAGAAAAACTCATGGGGTTTTTGTATTTGATTTGTATAAAGTTAGATGATTTAATTATAGGTCTTGTGATATTGGAACCTTATCATAATCTACTGATTTTAATCATATTTTGGGATTTAAATTGATTATAATATTGTTGATTTTGGATTTCTAAACAATTAAGATTAATTATGCATACCCCATAAGAAATCGATTTACGATCCATTAATCCATTGGTGTTTTTGATAAGCCCAACATGAATAATGAATTTATTTATGAATTTATTATGCTACCTATTGTAAGTTATGAATTTCAAGCTTATGCATGATCTACAAGTATGTATGAATTTTATCAATCATGAATTATGTTTTTGGTGACCTGGGCCTCAAATCATAGCTGGATTCACGTATGTTCAAGAATGTTTATAATTATCATGATTTAACTATCCCAGAACTCTGATATTATACTATGAGCACTACATACGTTTTAGGAGTAGTATCGATCACCGAGTAGGTTCGGGGCTCAAGTTAAGACCTAGATAATGTAGTTACGTACCACCATAGGTATGTTGGGACCCCTTTTATGTCTGTACCTGGCCCAAATGGCCCTTTTCATATGTCATCACACCCTTCGTGGTTCTACCCTTGTGAGTATGAACACCCTCCGACTAGGGTTACAAGTCGGAGCTTCATGTGTGCTCATATGGGGTATGGGTTAGAGAATCTCCCACCCTTAGCTCAGGTTATGTTAAGCAAAGCTCTTCTATTGTATGACTATGTTTATGCTATGAATGTTTGGCTTAACTTAGTAGTATGGTATGTTATAACTATTTATGATACGAGCATATTGTCCTACTCTTATGATATTTTATGAACTTTATATATATTTTAAATGTATGTTTTACTTACCTTGCAAACTCAGTACATTTAAGTACTGACCGCATACTTTCTATGATGTATCGTCTGATAATCACGGGTTGATTCGAGCTCATCCTGCTTAATTAGTTTCCGTTTGCTCTCATTTCTCTTGGTGAGTCCTCATGTTTGAGGGATGTATGTTCATACTCTATGTTATTCCTTTCTGTTTCGGATGATGGATTAGTTAGGAGTTGTCCCATCGATCCGCCTTTCATATTTTCCCTTATTCTATGTTATGATTATGTTCTCTATGTTAAGTCTTCCGCTCATGTGATTGAGTTAGATGTATCTCATGCCATGGGTCGACTTGGGTCTCTTGGGGTAACTTTCTGTGTCTACGTGCAGGTGTATGTTTGGGTTGTGACACTAACATTACATTAGAAAAAAATAAACGTCCTATAGTAATCTAACCTATATGTGTGAAAAGCAGTAGAAGATAAGGGCAATCCTATGGTATCATTTGTGCGGTACTTGGAACTTCTTTTTGAGAGTGAGAGCTTTGCTGTTATAGTCGACTTCTTTTATATATATATATATATATATATATATACACAAACACATCCTTTAAGTGTTTGGGACTTCATTTGTTGTGAGGTTACATGGATTGCATTGCATTACGAGCAATATATATACATTGCATTTTGCAAATATATTTATGAAACTTTCAATGCTTAAAACATGAAAATAGCCATTTATAGGATATAAGGTACTTTTACTTTGTTTCGGGAAATCGGGCTTTGGTTGGATTCTAGAAAGGTGAAGAAAATATTAAAAAAATGGCTTGCTACAGGTCTTAACTACGAGCCGTACCATCCTTGTACGAGCCATACCTAGTACCCATAATAGAATTTCAAATAAAAAATACACAAGTAGTGGGCCAATGTACGATTCGTGATATGAGCCGTACCAAGGAATCGATGAAAACACGGAAGAGGAGGTGCAATTGTAGAAGATCCTTGTACCAATGGAAGTGACAAACCTTAATGGCTACATACAAACAATACTAAGGAGTCGTGAAAAAATTCATAAAATGGCAAGGCTGGCAGATCCCAAAGTATGAGTAGATTCCACCAGTCGTAACACCAAGGTACGAATCGGTGCCAGGATTTTTGTTGTGCGATTAAAAGAGGATGCAGATTTTAGAAGCCTCATAATAGTCACTTACGACTCTTAGCAACATTCTATGACTCGTACCAACTTTCCGTACACAGGAAGGCGAAGCTTTAGATTCACATCCTGAAGCCTCCTAAGACTCGTGGTTTTGAACTATGACTGCCGTAGGTAGTGGCGGCCTTGATTTCCTATTAATTTAGGAAGGGTTTCAATATTTATATAAATACTTTTTAGGTTATTTTTCTTAGGGAGACAGATACTTTTATCTATAAATGTGATTTGTGTGAGCCTCTAACATAGTAGGTGATCAAATACACAAATTGCTTGAAGATTCTATTATTGTTCATGACTTGTTCATAGTTTGATTGTGGAATTATCGGTTGGGTTTTTTCTTTCATCATCATTCTATGTTGTTATTTATGTTTTCTTTTATGAAATCTAGTTTCCTTCTTGAAATATAGTAGTTAAACCTTCACAACTAGGGTTGTGGAAACAATGGTATTATAACTAACTAGGTTGTCATAAAGTGATTCTAAACTAATACGAATATACTGTGTGTTCATCTCTTCATCATAAATGTTTCTTAAGCTACATGGCATAATGTTAGGACTTGCCCGTATTCTCTAATGAACCTAGAGAAGTAGTGAATAGGAAAAGAGAAGTACGACAAATACTTGAACTTCAATTTCATTAGATAAGAGTTGCAGGCATAGGATGGTCAATTTGGGAACAAAATTGATAACATTTAAAGTTAAATCACTCAAGCGACTAATCCAGGTAATTAGCACTTAGTAATCAAGCTGGATGAATTTGTTATTTGGATGAACTTATTTTATCGGTTCTACAGGCTAGGAAGTATTGGGATATATCACTAGTGTAATAACCAACGTGATTATGCATCCCATGGAAAACTTCCCTAGTGTATAAACTTGATCACAACATCAATTTACAACAACATTTACTTGTTTACCCTTCAAAACCCCTGTTTTGAAATAATTGAGCTAAGCATATGAATACTAAAATTAGTCTATATCTTAAGCATCTTCCCTGTGGGATGGAGCCCAACCTAGTTGGGTTCTTTGATGAAATGTCATTAACTGCTTCGGGGTGTTATTTGAGCTTATCAATGGACCGTCGGGCGTGTGATGGCCCATCACGCCACCATTAGCTCCGTTTAGTGAATCAGTCCTACCCAATTTTTCAGGGTGGTTTTGTATTCCCCAAGCTTCAAACCATAAATGACGTCATTTTGGGTATCCTTAAGGGTGTAATTGGGGTTTTTACTTGGCTTATTCCTCACTCTCTCATATACCAGGTTGGTAAAGATCAAACTCTCAAGGAAGACATAATTTCTCAATTCTTCATCTCAAATTTCTCTTGGGCATCAAATCATAGAAAGAATCTCATCAAGCCCGGGTATGTAGGGTTATGAATGAGGGAATTCTTACCACCCTCATGCCCTTTTAGCTCAATCTCATGATCTCGTCCTCAATTCCAAATGGTAATGTTCTAGGGCCTAACTTGAATTCGTAAAATTGTCCATGATATCTTTATGGGTATAGTTATCTCATATTTCAATTGATGATTTATATCTATTAGGGCAGATTTGACTCTCAATTCACTTATTAATTCATGATTTCAATTTTATGAAGATTATGCCCTGTCTTACATTATTATGAATTTCAAGCTTATTAGCCTATGATTTCAAGTTGATGAATTATCAAAGTATGCGTGAATGTTTATGAATTCTTAAACATATGATTCCATAATTTTGACTAGTGAAGCTTATTTTAAGTATGTATGATTTTATGATTTGAGCAAGCCCACGTAAATTTAAGCATGTTTACCATGTTTCTAGCCACAACTTTCAAGATAAGTTAAAGTGATATTTTGGACTCAAGACTCCCAATATATGCAAATTTAATCTATGTTTTGATAATATAATTATGAGTTGTATACCTATTTTGAGAGTAGTGTCTAGCACCGGAGTAGGCCAGGGTTCGGGACCCGGGTCTCATAACTTATGTGCCACCATAGGTATATATTCTTTTTGGACCTCTCGAGAGTGTTTCCCCCTCCTCGAGGGCACACCGGTGAAATCTCATCCATTTTTCTTTATCTAGCAAGGCTTAGGATGACTCTTCCCACTTGAGAGAGATAGTTGGGGCATCATACTTAAGCTCTATCATGATGGTGTCGATTATGGTGAGTCTCCCATTGTTTCTCATGTTTTCATTTACTTATGTTCATATCTTATGATATTATACTATAGCATATTTTACCCATAGTCAGTTTATGAAGTTCTTATATGATTTCATGTATGGAACATTACATGATTTCTATTTCTAAGGGAATTCATTATGTTTAGCTTACAATGAATATCTCATAGTATTAATATTTAGGAATATGGCTTTTCGCATGTTTCCCTTACTCTCATGTTCTACCTTGTTTTATATGCATGATTTCAAACTATTATCTTACTATCACATTTTACTTTTAATACATGTCACGCCCCAAAAATAGGGGTAGGGCGCGGCGGCTTTTCGATTCCAAAAAAGATTGAGAAACCGGCTATATAGTGTCTAGCGTAACCCTTAAACCATATGGGCCCACCTATCATTCAACTATAAATATATATGTACCTACAGAATCTCAATAAACATGAAAAGATAGAATGCCAACAAGGACACAATATTATGTGAAAAGAAGCTGCCTTGAACCAGCTTCGCCCCAAAACATATTGGAGCCGAACAAGCGCACAACTAGTCTAAAAGCCTCTAAAGTAAAATAATCTTGAATTCATGGGATAGGGCCCCGACCTACCTATACGTACAACAAAACTCGAATGACCAAACCAACACTTAGGCACCTAAAAGAGGGAAACATACCAACTGTTTGTGCTGGATCACGAGCTCCTTCTCAATTGGTTGATCTAGCTCAACTTGCAGCATGATTGTAGGGTCCCAAGGCGAAGGGAGGGTTAGTACAAAGAAATACTGGCAGTATATAAGACTTGAAGTTGTAAATAAGCAATGCCAAAGATCTTGAACCGAGAGAAAGGGGAAATAGCTACAACGTACTCTAGAACTTGTTAACATAAATTATAGGAAACAACAATTGAATATAACTCATAAGATAGAGTGCGGGAATGTATCACGTGCACGAATAACCTATAAGCGAAATACGTGAATGCACACTTAACGTAACTGACTTATACGCCAACACTTCTGGTACTAGGATTGGAGTTTATGAGAATCAAATCGGTGGCTACACGTCTTGGGACAAGTATTTAAGTATGGCTTCTGATTCTTGGACCAGCACTTTAAGAGTTACACGATACTTGGACTAGGACTTTATGGCCGACCGATACTAGGACCAATATTTATACATATTTCCTCACTTACATCAGCCGTCGATACCGAGACTAGAGAGGCATATAGTAATCGAATGCAAATCATTACATTGAGAAAACTATCTGAGACCAGGAAGATGAATAATTCAATATATATCTAACTCGAGATAATGGGTCCAACAGGGACCAACCGAACAATGTAATGTAACTAACTCAATAATGGAAAGCAAGCCGACCAGATAACGGGTCCAACTCGAAGGACCAACTGAATATCATGCCCTAGAAACTTATATGAGGGGACATAAAACACAACGACTTGAAAACAGCTGCGAACATGAGACTTGAGGAATATGACACTGGACCTTGCTTAAAATTAAAACCAAATTAGGATACTTAGACCCATCTTTTGAATACATGGACTCCACATAAGTACTTATATTAACTTTATAAAGCTTAACTCAACTTGAACTCAACTTAGAGTTCTTAGACTCAATCATAGATACATAGCGTCAATGTTAGCTGCTTTGGGAACTCATTAACTCGATAACTTGACAATAGCTTAATGAATAGGAACTATGGAATTCTTAGTAAGCCTTAATAACTCTGAAACATATATACATTAAGGTAGGTAACCATATCAAGGAATTGCTGGTTTGATACCCTCATCAATCCTTACTAATCTTGGCATTCGTTCTGACGTACAATATTCTTACGTCGCCATCTTAGCTTTAATTTCTAGTTTTGTAAGAGTAATCAGAGACCTCATACATGATAACATAACATATATAACATAATATAAAGGACAGCTAACAACGCCCATGTTAGGTGTCTCCAACTCAATGTACAACTACAAAAAACTATCAACACGATATCACACATTAAATGCCTCACATGGGCTAGACATAATTTCAACATTCAACCTCAATCAAATATGAAAATTTAAATGATTAAATGATCTTAACATACTATCTCAATACTTTTAAGAGTTTTCTGGATCATTCAACTCACAACACACGAATCATGCTTAAAATAATGATGGACGGGCGCCTTACATACCTTTCTTTCGATGAACTCTTCTTACTTAAATGATCAGACCACAGCCTTAATCTCTTCAATTTATAGAGTAAGTATAAATCCTAATCTTTAACACAAAAATGCAATCCAAAATAACTCACCAAAATGATGAGTTGGTAATTTCTGAACTCATTAGGATTTTAAACATAAGCTTTGCTTTGTTTTTAAATAATTTAAGATGATTTTAGGATCTTTTTTTGGTTAGTAGGTATTTAATTTGAGGAGAGAAATCAAGAACTTGGGCAAAAGCATGGGATTTAAGAAGACGATTAAGCATTCGAATGGGCGGACCTCCCACCGGATAAGATTTGGAGAAATGCACATTGTAATGCGAAGTTCGGACAGTAGAATGAGCGCGTGAAATGCGGGTCATCACCTACGAACTGCCGGTGCCAGCGGTGATTGGACCTATGATTCACTTCCCATGCACCTTCGACGTAGCGGCATTACGCAGATGGCTGCGAAACTCATTGAATCGTAGGTGCACCTTTGAAAGAAGGAAAAGTCATCTTGTACGAAATATAGGAGCATTTTGACCTATTTCAGTATATTATTTTGGAAGTACCAAATAGACTTGCCACATTTGTAAAAGAGTAAAAAGTGAAAATGAATAGATTTTTCTCATCTTCTTCTTCATCTTGAAGGCATAAAAACCTCCATTGAAAAGAATTTGTGAGCTTAAATTTAACTTTTGATGATGAATGTGATGATGTTGATTGTTAATATAATTGTGCATTTTTCAGCTATGAGCAGCTAAATATTCTTTCTACGGGTGTGTGTGCATGAATTGAGGATAAGTGGGTGGATATTGCTTGAGTAATCTTTTAGTTATTCATTTATTATAAAACTATTGTTTTCTCCCAATTTTTAGTGGATTTACCCATAGTTGCAAATGTGGGTGTTGATTACTTATTTGATTTTAGTTTGAAAAAGAGAAAGTGAAAATGGGTGGCGCAATGATGGATAATTAGTTTGGTTATGTGGGGTTGGCTTGAGCTAAAAACCATAGCCATGAACCCATGAAAGATTTGAGGCTAGAAGCCAGCTCAAATCTAGCAAGTCTTGATGAATGTATTGTTTAGGAACATTGGGATTTGAAAAAGCAGGTAGACACCTCCATGGTTGAAAAACATCGTGTTTCACCTCGTCCATGACTATTTATAATTATAGTAATTAATTGGTCCTAGTTAGTTCTAACCCAATTGATGCCCCATTCAAAAGCATACCCCTAGCTCTTTCTCACAATTGTATTTCAAGTTTGTTATCATGTCGATTGATCAATAGTGATTGAATTTTAGATGTGATATTGCAAACCCCAAATTTTATTTTCTTATTTCAATACAATGATGCTCTTTATTTTTACTTGATAGACAACTTCCATGCCATCTAAGTGCATTCTCTGACAGGATTTGGCCTTGACACTCATGGTATATTTATTTTGCCATAGCCATTGACACTCTCTCTTCTGATGAATTTGGACATTATCAAAAATGGCGTCGTTGTCGGGGAATACCATTTGATAGCCTTTAGTGGATTATTGATTTGAGTTAATTTAGCATCTTGTGTTTGTTTTCCCATTGTTGAATTATTGTTAGTCTGATAATGAGCCCCTTTGAAGAGCTACCTAGAAGCTCCAAGGAGTCTTATATTGAAACTCTTCGATTGATGGATGAGATGTGGAGGAGAGAGGAGGAGAAAAAAACGGTGTTGGTAGTGGTGATGAAGCAAATAGAACTGCTCTCAAATTGTTTGATGGGTTTTCAAATGAGGTATCAACAAGCCAACCAGGGCGAATAGTATCCTTTTAATGAATATCAAGGTCAGAACTTTGTTTGTATAGTTGAAATGAGTAGCCGGGGAGTGAAGATTCCCTTCTCATCACTGCATGGGAAGCATCTTGGAGCGAGGATTATTTCAACTGACTTCCGGGGATTCAGGAGCCACAAAGTAATCTCTTAGGCCTCACTCAAGGTGAAGGACCACGAAGTGTATCAAATAGTTAAGAAGACAAAAATGAACTTATTAGCATCTCAAATGGCAACCTAAAAAGCGATAAGGAAGAAAATAATACCACTCCCAATCAATGAAGAGGAAGAAGCCATTAAATAGGGGGTGGAAGAAGAAATCTTGAAGGAAACGTTCGAAAGGATTCTCTTGAATACTATAGGATTGGAACAGGTGTGTCATGTTATCAATGAGTTGGGAACAAAGAATGTCGACAACTCCTTTCAACAAAAGAAGCTTGGTCTTGACCATAGAATCGACAACTCCACCATCGCCAACCATCCATCATTTCACCAGCGGTCTTAGAGCTTAAACTTTTACCTATCCATTTGCACTATGCATATTTGGGGGCAATTGGAACACTCTAGTGATTATCTTAGTTAATCTCAACAGCTAACAAGTGGAAGCACTTTTATGATCTTGAGAAGCATATCCTAGAAATAGGGGTAGTCTATAGGCGTATCATTGGCATACCTACGGATATTTGCACTCATAAGATCAATCTTCAGGAATACGGTAGCCCTTAGTTGAGTATAAGAGATATTTGAATCCACCGATGTAAGAGGTAGTTAAGAATAAAATTATCAAATGGTTAGATGTTGGAGTTGTTTACCCAATAGCTAAATGCGGTTGGGTAGCCGGTCAATATGTACGAAGAAGGTGGAATAACAGGTACTAAATGAGAAGAATGAGTTGATTGCAACACATTCAATTATTGGATAGAGAGTGTGTGTGGACTACCGCAAGTTAAACTCATGGACCAAGGATCACTTCCAGGATCCTATTCATTGACTAAATACTAGATCACTTGGTAGGACGAGAATATTATAATTTTTGATGGATACTTAGGCTACTACCATATTTCTATTGCTCGAAAGATGAAGAAGACCACATTTACATGCCCTTATGGAACTTTTGCATTTAAGAGGATTCCCTTTGGCTTTGCAATGCTCCAACACTTTCTAGAGATGTATGATGTCAATTTTTTGGACATGGTAGAGAAAACTTTTGAAGTCTTCATGGACTGACTTCACAGGTTGTAGGAAAATCATTTGAAGACTATTTGGTTCACCTCGAGAGGTGTTTAAAAGATACGAGGAAAAAAACTTGGTAATTAATTGGAAAAAGTGTCACTTAATGGTAAAAGAAGGTATTGTTTTGGGGCACAAGATTTATAAGAAGGGGATTGTAATATCCCGAAGTCCCTAGATTAAGCCCCGAATTTAAAATGGAAGTCAGCTAAAAGCGGGAAAAATCCCATAGAAAGGGCGACCCAATGGATCATTGGTCAACCAATGAGTTGTGGGAAGAAGTTGTGGGAAGGACTAGGCACGGAGTATCGAGTGGAAATACTTAGTGAAATAACGGCTCGTTGGTAGTTACAATAGTCATGGTTGGAACCATGGTGAATGCTTGGACCTCGGCTTAAGAGAAGGTAATGGGTCATCCCATGACCCGTTTTGAAAATAGCAGTCATGGTCTGATCGCTATATGGGGATAACTATATTTTCCGGTAGACCTAGCGGAAGGCAACCACAACTCATTGGAGGATGTAGCGAGTCGTGGTGATGCTCATTGGAAGGAGTAGGGCAGGACTGAAGGAGGAAGCAACGAGCCAAACAACGACACTGTTTGATAGGATAACTCATCTGTTGAGTGGTGGGGTTGAATCTGACATTAGTGATTTTGGCGGTGAAGAAGGCCGGCGGATGGATACCTGCAGTCGTGGTATCCTCAACGACCCGTTAGACCACCCGTTAGTTCACCGGTTCAGATTTTTCATGGTTTTCGTGAGGGCATTTTCATCATTCCTACTGGCTCTAAGGTCTAAACTACATCGTTTTAAGTTGTTTTCTGAATGTATTTAAGATAGGTTAATCCCTTCTAGCCTATTCACTCTCATGCCATGAAAAGTTAGAAAATTGAGAAGGTGATCAGCTTGTCTTCAAGGTTTTTCTTCATCAATTTCCATTGGGCTTTCAAGGGTGGTTATATTGATTTCCCCGGGTATGTAGGGTTATGAATGGGCGAATCCTTTCACACCCAATCTAATCTATCTCCAATTTATGAAAATTCCTATACAAAATCTATGGGGTTTTTTTACCCAATGCATGAAAAATTCAATTTCTCTACATGGGCTTGCTCTAGTTGAGTTACTATTATGAAATTGCAATTATGGGAAAGTTTTATGTTGATTTTCATATAAAAATCATGTTCAATTTTTATAAATCAAATTGCCCATTTATGTAAAGCTCTTGAAATTCAAAGTTTATGATGAATGTTCACGTATTGCAATTGATGATGATGAAAAGAATGTTTTAAGTTAACCGTATCTATAAACATGTTTTCGAATGGGTGGGTATTGTAAAACATGTTAAGTATTGGGAAATACTTACATATTGAAGAATGGTTTATAATTTATGAAATGGATCTCATGATTTGCTCGATTTATGATGTTGGTAGACAAAGAGGCGTTTGATTCTTGGTTAATCATGTTTTAATGGGGATCAATGATTGATTAATGTTTATTTGTATGTATCTTAATGAATGATGTTATTGATTTATACATGAGCCTAATGGGCATATTTTAGGGGCCAAGTCTGCTTAGAAAGGTCCAACGTTCAAGGACAATGCCGGTGTCTCATAACTACGTGCCACCATAGGTTTTATATTGATACATTACAATGATAATGATCCCTATTTTGTGAAATCACATAATGCGTCCCTCTTGAGCAAGCCGGGCGACTCTGCCACTTGAGTGACATGGTTGGGGCATCATGTAAGCCTATCATGATGGGGTTGGTTGATAAGTCCTCCCATTCTTTCACATGTTTTATGCATCTTTTCTATGATTATATTTATTGGCTCAAGTGATGATTTGATAAAGTTTCTCTCATGATCATGACAATGAATGATTTACGAATGATTATAAAATCTTCAGCCTTATGTTATCTTATAATATTTATTATACAACACGACGTCCATATCTTCTGATCATTTATGAGATTTTATGTATTTTAAATATCCTTTTACTTACCTTGCATACTCCAGTACATTCCATTACTCACCGCATACTCTATCTTGTATCATTTTATGATAAAGGCTTTGATCTTGAATCTAACATTGTCACATTAGCTTGTTACGGTGTTTTTGCATCTAGGTGTTGGTGAGTCTTCCCATTCTTTCACATGTTTTATGCATTTTCTGTTTATGTTATTGGCTCAAGTGATGATTTGATAAAGTTTCTCTCATGATCATGACAATGAATGATTTACGAATGATTTAAAAATATTCCAGCCTTATGTTATCTTATAATATTTATTATACAAGCAAACGTCCATAGTCTTCTGATCATTTATGAGATTTTATGTATTTTAAATATCCTTTTTTACTTACCTTTTTATGTTATTGGCTCAAGTGATGATTTGATAAAGTTTCTCTCATGATCATGACAATGAATGATTTACGAATGATTTAAAAATCTTCAGCCTTATGTTATCTTATAATATTTATTATACAAGCACGACGTCCATATCTTATGATCATTTATGAGATTTTATGTATTTTTAAATATCCTTTTTACTTACCTTGCATACTCAGTACATTCCACGTACTCACCGCATACTCTATGCTGTATCATTTTATGATAAAGGCTTTGATCTTCAGATCTAGCATTGTCATTAGCTTGTTACGGTGTTTTGCATCTAGATTGTTGGTGAGTCTTC